>AYEL01071296.1:0-17836 GCA_000484575.1 Olivierus martensii
GAATTAAATCAGAAAAGTACGAAAGGGGGACCAGCGAATAAACTGTTACCAACAGGTCGTAATACTACGCCCATGCGTTGAACGTAGGGCTTAAAGCAAAAACCTGATCATCGGGAAGTGGGAGATCAGGAGAAATATTTGCTTTGAATTGCCGCACCCAAATTTTAAGTCTTAAAAATTTGAATAAAAAGTGCGGCTTAAATTCGAAGTATAATATGATAAAATTTAAAATATTATATGTTATACATGATCTACCTATTATAGATCATGTATAACATGATCTATTATAATAGATATTATGTTGACATAATAACATAATATCATATATAATAGATATATTATAATATCTATTATATATGATATTATACATATATACTGTATTACTTTGAATTTAAGCCACCCTCTAATTTAAGCCGTAGTAGGATTTTAAAATTGGAAAATTTGAAATAATAAAAATGATTTTATAATAGGTATTGAAAAATAAGAAACATTTCTATTTATTTAAATAGGTACTAACATGCATAATAAGCTACCTAATTTATTGAGAATCTTCTTCAGATATGCTATCACTTTTGTTTTTTTTTTAAATAGTGCCAGGTATTTTCTCCCAAACATGTTCTTATCAATCTTTCATCCATTCTGTTGTCATCAATGCATTCTTTTGTATTCAAATTATAACACCCTTATGAAAATTTTCCTTGGGTACAGATTTTTTTGTTTAAAATAATAAAAGGTGGCAATTTGTTTCCATCAGTGGTTATAAACAGCATTATAGTAATTCGTGATTTTTCTTATAAATTTGTTTCTATCAGCAGTTATAAACAGCATTATAGTAATTCATGATTTTTCTTATAATTAAAATATGATCAGATATGACGTGATTCTACACAGCTACTATTAAACAGCAACTGAATTAAATCAGAAAAGTACGAAAGGGGGACCAGCGAATAAACTGTTACCAACAGGTCGTAATACTACGCCCATGCGTTGAACGTAGGGCTTAAAGCAAAAACCTGATCATCGGGAAGTGGGAGATCAGGAGAAATATTTGCTTTGAATTGCCGCACCCAAATTTTAAGTCTTAAAAATTTGAATAAAAAGTGCGGCTTAAATTCGAAATAATACAGTAATAGATATTATAACATGAGCTATAATAGATCATGTATAACATGATCTATTATAGCTAGACCATGATCTAGTAGATATGCAATGTACAACTGCATCTCTCATGTCTCACATTGTTATATACTTTGAATTAACATTGCATTGTCATAAAACAATTCATAAATACAATTTACATACATCATAGTACTGTAAGGATCTGTTCCCGTTTCAGACGCCTGTAGCAACCTTAAAACCGGATAGACTGAGATTGTTATCTGTTACAATTTACTAAAAAAGTTTCATTTTCCTGTCAATGATGAAGTCAAGAAAAACTTCGCTTCCATCAGAGGAAACAAAAACTTATCTAAATCTTTCATCAATTCCAAAAAAAGGGAGAAAGAAGGTAGATCAACGCAGAACATTGACCCATAAGATCACCATCCTGATTAGTCACGTCCTCTAACTGAAGGAAATTCGGTATCCGCACAACGGATGGATAGATATGGATCTCTACTATAAAAATGCAGGAGAAAGAGTCTGAAATCAGAGAAATCAAAATATTTGCTCTCAGCGACGGAGAAGATCCTCATCACAAGAGAGAGAAAGATCCTCATCTCAGGAGAAGCCAACTCGATTCTCATCTCAGGAGAAGTCAACTAGATCCTCGTCCCAGAAGAAATCAACACGATCCTTATCCGAAGTTGAAAGATCTCCTTCCTCAACGAAAGATTAAAGCTGCCGATCTCTAGTGCCACCAATAACTCTGTGTTTGTACATCTTTTGTTTTCCTTTAGACTAAAGACTAAAACTGAAATAACTAAAGAACTAACTATTGTGTGCAACACAAAAATTTCACCAAACAAGAAGATTTTGAAGAAAAGGAACAGAAATTTATTCTCCCGTAGCTGCAGTGTTAAGCCTAACATTGCAGGATTCAAGATTGTAGAGCGTCTCTCTCTCAATAAAATGGAGTCCGGTCATTATACCATGGTCTCTGAGTCATGAGTGCTACGCAGAGTCCTTACCGACAAACCACATATTGCTCATAGGCTCATGCCTGTTTGTTTAGTGTCACATGCCGACATTAGACTGGTGTCAGAAATCCTGATATTATACCGCAAGGTCCCAAAGTTCCACGGTACAGTAATTGTTGTTTCAACAAATAACTTTGCTATTGAGAGTTAGCTATCAATAATGTTGTTAATAGGTTAATAGTCATTATAGCAGTATCACAATCATTGCTGCAATATCACCATGTAAAATTACTATACTGTACTATATATTAAATTATAATGATGATTTTAAAATATTTTGCATATAAAACCATTTTAAGTAAAGTTGAATTTATATAAATCAGGAATCTCCACCTTACATAAATATATAAAGTATTAATGTAAGTTTGGGAATTTCTGTATTCTCTATAGAAACTTCCAAGTTTCACTGATTTGAAATGATTAACTTATGATAATTTTTCTTTAGCATATATACTAATTTTATTTTAGCAAAATTTATTACATAGTTTCTCTAAAGTGAAACCAAAAAGATTGTATGGCAATCAGATAATATAAATGTAAAAAATATTCTGCATAATGTTTCATGTATTTTAATTTTTGAAAGAAAAAATTTTGTTAATTTTAGAATTTAAAATTTGTTATTTCTGTACTGATTTCCTGTATTTGTTTCAGAATTTAGAATTTGTTTTGATTTAAATATTTTTTTTATTATTTAAAAACTAAGTAGAGGTCCCCTAGAAGCCAAAAAGTAAGCCAAATCTCATATAATATCCATCAGAGAGAATTTAAAGATATTCTTTTTAACAACATTCATAGCGTAATTGTCTAAATATAACTGCACTGATTTTCCTGATATTCTAGATTCCTTCAGCGTTACACCTTTATTCTTGAGTCTTATCGATTACTTTTGTGAGATCTTTCTTTTCTTGTCCTCATTATGTCCCTTGTGGTCACTTAGGACGATCGGGATGCCGCCATAAGATAATAATCATCATTGATTTAGCATAAGATTTATCAGGTGGGATCGTTATCACATACTTTTATCATTATGAGTCATTTAAATATAGAAAAATTATATTATATAAATTACAGTAATCTGTTTAATAAATACAATAAAAAAATTACAATAAATACAATACAATAAATAATTATTTATATTTAATTGTGATATACTGTTAGTTCTTAATCTGCTGTCTAATTATTACATGTCGCTAATTATTGTTTGATTTTAGCCTTATTGCGATGTTATTTATAATTCTTAATCTAAATAAATGATAATAGTAAATTTTAAAAGATAAATATATTAATAATAACAACAGAAAATAATTTCTTTTATTCATTTTATTATCGATAAATTTGCAAAATTTTTATAAATAGTTTTGCTTTTAGAAACCAGATGGCGAGCCAACACCGATGGAAATGTTTCCCCATTATATATTATTAACTACTATATAGAAAAATATATTGGATAAATTAATAATAATTACAATTAATATAAATAATAGCATTTAATTCTATTATATTTAATTATAATAATTTATTTTCACCAATACCTATAGTATATTTTAATTGTTTAAAATATCATTTTTATATTCATAAATTAGCGATACACTCTTGCTAATAATTTTTGCAAACATAAAATTTGATTAAAATGAGATTAAAAACAACATATAACAAATTAATAATATAAGATCTATAATATAATGAACAGTTATAAATAAAAAATCAATTAAATTTATCAAAACATTTATTTATTTTTCCCATTCAAAAATTAATTTATAGAGTGAATTTGTGTTATTCTAATTTTACTCACTAGAGGGATTCAATTAAAAATTATCGTCTGCATCATCTTTGCTTAAACATACGTGAATATGGTTTAATGATATGTTACAAACATCAATTGTTTGTTTAGAGATAATAAATATTAATATATTAAATGCATAATAATTCATATTTAATGAATTTATGTTAATTTAAGGCTTGACGCTAATTAATACGTGAGAAATTGAAATTAGAGGATAATTATAATCCAGGTATGATTTAGCTTAATTTCTCATGATATATAATTTTTTTTTTCTAGATGTGATTCAATCTTATAAATGTTTTTATTGAAACATAACAAATTTAAGAAAATTAACATAATCAGAAAAAATAAATTGAAAATTTTAATGAAAATATAACTAATAATATTATTGATAAAGTATAAAATATAATGAAAGAAAGGCATAAAGCTATCAAACAAAAATTATAATATTTTGAATACTGATAAAAATTTAAATAGAAAAAAAAAGATTTTATTTTAAAATAAGATCTTCAAAAATTTAATTAGATTTAAAATTTTAATTAATTAGGATCGATCCCATGTCTCTAAATTGGGTAAATGGAGGTTATTTTATCTCCAAAAATGGCGTTTCATAGAGATAATTCCTCCTACTAAGTCTCTTCAAAAGAAATAAAAACAATCAAGCAAAAAAGTACAATATATGGAAGAAAAACTGCAATATAAGATTGCCCTTCATTTACCCAATTTAGAGACAGAAGTAGGTGTTCAAGAATCTTAATTCTATGAGATTTAAAGAATTTTAATTTGAGAAATGTCGTATATCAATTATTAGAGAAGATTTATTAAATTAAATTGTAATGAAAAGCAATTCTAATTCTATAATATATATTGCTGGATAAAAACTAATACAGTTATCTTTTTTACATATAATAAAAAATATTTAATATTAGAATAAATAATGTGACTTTAGTTGTCTATCACAATATTCGCTAATTAATTTCATTTACAAGTTCGTAATTATAAAAAATTAATTAATATTTTCGAAGAATAAATTAAATTTTATATATTAGTTATTTTTTCGATAAAAAATATTAATTCGTAATTATTCTTTGATGATATGATTAATCACAAGATGTACTGCAAAGTTAATTTGTGAATTGTGAAATCAACAAAAATAATTTACAGAGACTTTAGTAAAATTAATAAGGCCCAATATCAGAAATAAATTATTTAAAATTTAACTAGTCATCATTATTTACAATATTATTATTTAAATATTGCTTAACGGCAATTAAGCTATATACTTACCATACAATGATATTAATTAAATTATCATCTTTATTAGTTTAATTCTTTTACTAATGATTAAAAATTCCTATAAACACATAAAATAGTTTTACTGTTTCTTATTGTTTACAAAAAAAAATTCACCTAAACCAAATGCTATCCTATATCAAATACCCCATGTCCAAAAAATGAATAAATAATCACTTAAAACTCGTTATTTATATCTCTTTTATTATGGATAATAACTTCTTTTAATTTATTTATAGATATTCTATATCTATATAAACTTTCTATGAAACAATTTCATTAGGAAAATTAAAAATTCCTCAAATTCCAAAAAAGGGAAATATCAATAATTTAACTATTAGACATTTAGCATTTCAAAATACAGTATAGAATAACTTGATAATTTTAATATAAATCTTTATTTTGAGGAACAGAATAATTAATATTTAGTGAGTCTCTCGCAATCAATTTTCCTTATCAGTTTACAAAATTATAATGCGCTAAAATACACATGATTTAAGTTTGGATATGCAATGTAGATAAATGACTTGCAATAGTTCCGTATTGGATGCATTAAAATCATGTTTTTTTCAATGTATATTGTTTTTATAAAATAGTCAATGTTGCAATTTTCTGTACAGCTGATATCATGTTTTACAATAAATATCATTAAATTGTTCTCAAATTTATTTTTTACTTTTTTTTCTGTTTGTATAGATCAATGTATGATTGCCCTTGGATATATTTTTGAAAAAAACCAATGAGGGCTAATTAGATAAAAATGAATTTTCTTAATGTCCACAAAAAGCAATCAAACTTATCTGTGAAAAATCTTTTCTTATCTGAAGATAGTTGGTCTTGATTTGATTCCTAGACCACAACCTTCTTTATGTTGATGTATAAATTCACCTGCAACAGTATTTAGTTTGATTGTTCTAAGATCATATTTTCTAATGAATTAATTTTGTCATCCAATTCACTTTATTTCCTATTACACTCATGCACTGCTGGATGACAGATATGCATCACTATACTGAAGTTTTATTCATTGATGAACTTCAAAATGTTTCATATTTTCACTATCCAAAAAGTAAATGATAACATGCTGCTCCTCTTTTGTGCATTTTTCCAGTACAGCTGACATCTTTACACTGCTATTACAATGTTATGCATATAATATGATTGGTGTACCACTGTAGGGTGTTCCTTGAATCATTGCTGATAAAATACTCAAATTACAGTATG
The DNA here is from genome assembly GCA_000484575.1 of Olivierus martensii. Lineage (NCBI taxonomy): Eukaryota > Metazoa > Arthropoda > Arachnida > Scorpiones > Buthidae > Olivierus > Olivierus martensii. The sequence goes on from AYEL01071296.1 coordinate 6,439, forward strand.
AACAATAAATTTATTTTTGAATTATTGTTCCAATTTTAAGATTTTCATTTTACTCTGCCTTATAATATAAAATGAATTTTTAAATTTAATTTTCCATAAAAAATTTTATTAATACAAAACAATTTAAAATCAAACTATGAAATAAAATAAATACTTTTTCAAATTTTGCCCAATTTGTTAAGACTAAACCAGTAGCAATCCTCTGAAGAGCAGATTTTGAATTTAAATGAAACAACAGTATTTTAGAAATGCCTTCTGTTAAGGATTCTTGTTCTGAATTTTCAACTGGTTCTGTTACTTGCTTAGAAAGATAATTTAACAGCAGTCCAAGAAACCTAATTGAAATAAATAAAATAAAATTTTAAATACATATGAAAAAATTTTAAAAACAGTAAAGCAAAAGTTAAATAATCAGGTATTGCATGATTTCACTAGCTCTATTAATCAGAAAATGACAGCCTGAAACAATATTGTTTCATATATTTTATCTGAAAAAACACTGTTTCAGATAAAATAATGCAAATTCTACTATGTACATGTTTAAAAAAAGCATTTGTGAATTTAAAAAATGGAATCCATTTTAAAGAATTTAGAACTAATTGTGTTTTTTATTACTATATTTTAAATATACATTGCATATGACTATGTGTACTGATGAGGGCCTCAAAAGATATGCTGAAAACATTTTAATTAATAAAAAAATTTAATACTCTTATAGCTCACATAGCAGAAAAAAATTTAAATGTTATATTAATGGAAAAATATCCAAGTTTCTGTCTTCTTCTTAATTTATTTTTAAAAAATTGTAATGTAATATATTAGTCTAAAAAAATATTAAATTAATCTTACCTTGCAGCCATACAACGAGCTCTCATAACATATCTCTCTCTTATTAAATGATTATCTGAAATAGATTCATTTCCACCAATAAAATACCGAGTTTCTGAACTATCTTTAAAATCAGAAGAACTTAATCGTCTTCCTCTTCCTTGATTTTTTTCCTAATTATTAAAATATAAATTACATTTAATAAAAATTGACAAAATTACCATCTAATATTTAATAAATAATATTTTATATTTATAGATATATTTACTATTCACCATAGATTAAATGATCCAAAAACCAAATTTTGAGTAAATGATAAAATATAAGTTTTACTATGTTTGAATAAATATGAATAAAGAAAAATTAAGCAATATCAAAAAGTTTTTCTATTTGACAGTGAAATATGCTGTGCTTGCAGATGTAATTTTAGTGCAAATAAACTATTAGTTAAGAAAGGTTATCTTAATGGAACAGTAGAAAACTTGCAAAATGTAATGCTTGTGTAAATATTTTAAATGAATTTGGATAAAACTGATAATGAGGCAAAGCCTCTCATAGATAAAAAAAAGGCATTCTTAAAATTAAAAGTTTTTGTAAAAGTTATTTTTTAATTGCAAAAATTATCTAAATTTTGATTTAATATTCCATATACTCAGCACAAATATGATAAAAATCATCATCAGGGAAAAAATTTTATACAAATAGTTCACCTGAAAACATATCTGGAAACATCTATCTTGTACTCTGTATATTAGATATAAGAAAAAAAGTTTGAATACTTGAAGATAAAATAAATTATAATATTCACTAATTTTAAATTTAGAAATATGTGAAAAAATTAAAAACTCAATAAAAAATTCCAACTGGAAAAACATATAAATTATATAAGACAATCTATGTATATTTATATAATAAGCATAAAATTGTTAAAATAATTGAATTTTATAATATTGAAGTAATTTAAAATTTTATAAATTTTCAATTTTTATGGCTTAGAAAGTTATGATCTATTGAAGTTTTGGTCTATTTCAAAAAAGAATAAAGACATTTACATAATTTTTGTAATTATATATGTGTTATTACTTCATACAAATCTTTTTGGAATTTATCTTAAAAGTTCATGTTTTAAGAGAATTTTTGTTTACTCTGTTTTAAATAATAACTAATTGTCATTTCCTATAAATATTATCATTTTACAACCAGAAAAACATAATGGAATACTCTAACATTAATCATTTTATATTTATTTGAAAACTGTTCTGAATAAAAAAATCTGTTTTCTTTTAACAGAAATTTAAATTATCTAGAATGCAATAAGTTTATAGAATATTAACTTATTGCATTCTGTCTATAATTTATGAAAAATATAAAATTTGTAGAAGTAAAAATGAAATAGCAATATTGACAAAATTTTTTAACTTGCATTGCATGACAGAAAAAATTTTTTTACCTTCTGTCTGTGCTTAACTTCTAACCATGATGTATTAGTACTGCTATCAATAGCCATTCTTGATGGATGCATTAAGAAACATAACCAAACATTAAGATATGGGCAGGCTGAATGTAATAAAGCTGGTAAGGGAGCACAAGTTATAATCTGAAACCAAACCTATAGTGTAATAATAAAATAAAAATTATTAAAACACATGAACATATTAGTCATAATGAAATACATGCATAAAGCTTAATACTTTAATATTCTGAAACAAAATTTTTTTTCAAACAATTTACAACATATTCATAAATATTTGAAACAAAAAAAATACTTTATTTATAATAGATATTAAAGCTATTATGTGAAACTATACAAGGACAATAATTGTAACTAGTTAATACAGAATGATTAAATTATCGATATAATGCTTAAACCCTCTATTTTTAAGGAAAAAATAATCAATGCAATAAGAAAATTAAAAAACAATAAAGCACCAGGACAGGATGGGATTACTGAAGAAATGATTAAACTTTTAAAAGATAAAGGTATCTCATAACTTCACACAATTTTCAACAAAATTTGGGAAACACAAAGCTGGCCTAATGATTGGCTACACTTTATCTTTATTCCTATCCATAAAAAAGCACAACTACAAAATGTAATGATAATAAAATCATCTCACTTATATCACATATGAGCAAGGTCCTCATCAGTATTGTAAATAACAGGTTAAAGAAATGTCTGAATGACTAATTCTATGTTAAGGAAGAAACCAGAAATCAGATCTCCAACAAAAGGCAACTTATTGAAAAGGCAGGCAAATTTAAGATATCATTACTCAATTTATTGATTACAGAAAAAATTTCAACAGTGTCAATTGGTAGAAGTTACAAACAATTCTAAAAGACATGAGAATATTTAATCAGCTAATTGTATTAATTAAAGATATAAACAAACAACCAAGCTCATATCAAATTAGAAAATTCTTACTCTACACTCTTCTCAACAGAAAGAGGAATTTGACAAGGCTGCTGCATACTATATCCTTTTTTCTACATTTACTCCGAATGCATCATGACAAATGCACTGAATAATCATATTGTTGATAGAAATCTCAAATATATTAGATGTGCTAATAATATGACAGCTATCTCAAACAGCAAGATATTTTAATTGACGATTACACAAATTGAAAAAGAAAGTTCAAAATTTGACCTAAGGTTCAATACAAAAAAAGTAAAAAGTCATGATAACAGATAAAAATACAATTACAGCCATAAAATTGCAACCAAACTGATGGCATTGAAATTGTTGAATCCTTCATTTACTTAGATGCAATTATTAACAAAAATGGTACCATACTGAAAAAATAAAATCATCAACAATAAGTAAAATAATAACGAACTTCAAGACAGTAAGGAAGGATCAAACATTACCAGAAATACAAAAATTTATTTAATAAAAACACTGTTTTCACCATTGTACTCTACAGAGCAGAATCCTAGATCTTAACAAAAAAAAAAAAAAAAAAAAAAAAAAAAAAAAAAAAAAAAAAAAAAAAAAAAAAAAAAAGAAGCAAACAAAAAAAAAAAAAAAAAAAAAGACAAGAATATTCTTGACTCCTTTGGTCTCTGATGTTGAAGAAGAATGCTCTAATAAATCAATTCTTCATAAATTTGACATAAAGGAATCTACATGAGAGGAAAATATTGTCTTGCATTGGATATATCTTCAGAAGAGGTAATTCAAACCTTGAAATGACCCTTATTTAAGACAAGATGGAAAGCTCTGAGACAAGAGGAAAATTAGAAATTAGAAACAATCCACAAGATAGTTGGACTGAATAAAGAATTTAGCCAAACTATCATTTAAGAAAACAAAAACATTGATTAAATACAGAAGATGACAGAGAAATCTGATTAACAAGGAAACGAATCTTCAGACATGACAAAACACTTGTACACACATATCAAAAACACAATATATTCTTCCAAATAATCCTATTTAAATCAGCCATATTTTAATCCCTTGATTCTTTAACGGATTTTAATGATTTTCAGATTCTTTAATGGATTTTAATGTAAATCATTAAAATCTGTTAAAGAATCAAGGGATTAAAATATGGCTGATTAAATAGGATTATTTGGATTAAAAGTTCCCTTGAGGTTTGGTTTACAATATATTCTTATTATAAATTTAGGTTTTTTTAAAAGTTCCCTTGAGGTTTGGTTACTAAACATTATTCACATGAATCTAATATTGTGTTGCCGGACAATAATTTTCATATCCAAAACAAAAAATAACACATTATAATACATTTTGACAATATTAAAACTGATAGTTCCACCTTGCTACAGGATCACACCTATTTAAAACACTCAAGCGGCCAGGCCAAGCCAGAATAACACTAGTGAATCATAATTAATCACATGATTGGTCTTTCCAACAGAATGAATAGTGAGTTTCTCTAACATCTTGTCTTGTTTACTTTCACTAGCTGTCTTTAATATTTTAACCTTGTCTTATATAATAGTTAGATCATGCTCTAAAGCTCTCTGTGTCAATGCTGTGTCCACATCTCCTTTACGGACTGCATTAATATATTCTTTAATCCTTTTTTCTATAGGCCTACAAGTAAAGCTTACTGATGGTGAAGCTGGCCTACCAAGTTGTCTCCAGGAAGTTTGTGATATAATTGTTTATTGGTTTTTCTTTTCATTTAGTGGAAAATTTTATAAACAAACTATTGCTGTTCCCATAGGCAGTCCTATGGCTGAAATTCTAGTGGAACTTGTGGTTGGGAGGAAGGCAAAAGTAATTCTTTTGCATTTTAGTTGTTATCTGAAATTATTTCAGAGATACCTTGATGATATTCTGGTATTGTGGGATGGCCCAAGTGATAATATTGGGCTATCCCTTTATAAGCAAACTTAGATTCCTGAGGGCTTCTTCCAACAAAAATTGTTTGATACAAGATTGTATAGATTCCTAAAAGGAATTTAAGCCTGTACCATTCTGCATACCTTGCATAAGTATAGTCCCAATTTCATCATATCTACCTCCTTGGTTAGAGCAATGTGTGAATGCTCTCCTAAACAGGGAGCGGAATGCTGCCACTTTATACTGCCATGGGTCAGAAGAACAGGCAGGGATAAAAATTGGAGAGAAATACGTAAGATATTTTCCACTAGAAGTGGAAATAAAAACATCAAGGAAATGAACTGTAGTTGGGACTGTCAACTGAACTTGAATAGTCTTAATCAGACTATTCAAGTTCAAGTTTTAGTCTTAAACTTTGGTCAAGGAAGATAGTTAACAGATCTTAACCCCATTACCAGTATGCTAAAGTTGTTTTTAGAAAAGCATGCTGGGTGTTTGATAGCATTTAAAAGGAGTAGCACTGTTTTCAAGCCCATATGGAATGATAAAGATTAGGTTAGGAAGTGTTCCAAGATATATGAGGTCCCATTCTTTAATAATAGTCTTGGGAGTGAAGAGTGCTATATAGACTTTACTTGTAGGTCTATAGAAAAAAAGATTAAAGAACATATTAATGCTCTTTAATATTCAGACAAAACAGGAAGTGTTAAAAAACATATTAATGTGGTCTGTAAAGGAGAAGTGGACACAGCTTTGGTGCAGAGGGCTTTAGAGCATGATTTAACTATTATGTGGGACAAAGTTAAAGTATTAAAGACAGCTAACAGAATTAGACAAGGCAAAATTTTAGAGACACTCACTATTCACTCTGCCGGAAAGAATAAACACGTGATTAATTACAATGTTAAAATTAGTGTTATCTCTGACTTGGACCTTGCTGGCTGAGTGTTTTAAATAGGTGTGATCCTGTATGTGTTAATGTGGGTCTTTTAATTAATTATAATGGTAATGATGATAACAACAATGATGATAATGATAATAGTAATAATGGTAATTATAACTATGATTTCCAGTGTAATTTTTGTGAAAGTAATGTTTATTGTTAAATGGGAGTATTACAATACTTGACTAGAAATGTTATTCTGTATGAATAGATTTATAGCCACAGAACTCTTTAAGATATTTATTTTTGTTAAAGGGCTTACATGCAGATGTAAACCACATGTTTACTTTACCATTGATGTTTTTCACATAATATGATGTTATGTAATTCTAGTTTTTTAGGGTAGTGACTATGTTTTGTATTATATTATTATTTATACCTAAAATATGGGCATCTGGTGATGATAATATTAATAATGTTGTTTTTTAAGAATTGTTTGTCAAGTTTTCTCAGAAATGTGTATGGAAAATAGTCTTTCACCTGTAGTTTTGTTGATTTTAAGAACTAGTCACTCTAACTGGTTCTCTGATTTGGTCACATGAGAAGGATGAAGCGAAACTTCTTTGGTCTGTATTTCACTTGAGGCATGCTATATGGATAGCCAAAAACGTTTTTGAATTAATGGTTAATGGTTGAAAAATTTTTTGCAAGATTGTAAGATTCTCCAGCTCAGTTGTGCCACATTCCTGCCACATCCTAATGCTAGCCACATGATCTGTCATATTTATCTTTAACAAAGATCGTTATCTTACTGATTTCCATTTCTTTTGGTTAAAAATATGCAGCTATGTATGATTGTACATAAATTAATATTTTATTAGCTATTTAAATGTTGGATGTTGCAAAAATATGATCTAAAACATATAAAGTGATTGTTTTGTCTCTTCCTTACATTAGTAGTGCATCTGTTGTAATGACTGGATGTGCCATATTTATTTCTAAGAATGCTTATTTTATCTTGATTATATCTTTATAATTATGCAGATTATGTGAATGTCCTTATTTAAATAAATTCAATTTTGGATGCTTCACAAATAGGATCATGAATGTGTAGATTGATCATTTTTAACAAACTAATATGATTGCCATTAATGCATGTATCATCAGTTAATATTAAACAGAAATATAACAATTTCTGATGTTTCAGATTGTAATTTGTGCATTTTCAGGTAGTTTTGATTATTTAGAAAATATAGAATGATTATTTTGCATCTGATTTCAGACATCAGATTTATTTTTCCAATGATCATGTGTTATTCAGCTTTTATACTCCTGCAATTGCAGCAAAATTTCAATTGTGTTTTTTTTATTCTTATTTTTTCATCATTTAAATTTTGTTAAGTATTTTTGTTGAGATTTGAAAATAGCAGAAACGTTTAATATATTAACTGATATTTTCTGTCAAACAAACATTTTAATAAAATTGTATTCTAGAGATATGTGACAGGACACAACATGATTGCATTCTATTTTCCATTCAGCATTTTCTTCTTGTCTCATTGTAGCATTTCAATGCTGGCATTTTGTTGTTTATTTCAATAGCAAACTTGATTTAAAATATTTTTTTTTTATTACAGGTAACCCTCATATAACATGGTAAGTTCTTAAAAAAATACCGTATTGTATGAAACCATGTTATATCAGACCTGGGGCGCGTTCTTTGACTTAGCGTCGATTTCCACGTTAGTGACGTCAGATATATCGCGACCGAAAGCAAAGTAGGTCTATGTCACGCCAACGCTACTTGCTCAAAGTCGAAAAACGGCACATTTTGTCATAGTTGGCAGATCATACGTTGGGACAACGCTGATCGACTTATTTATTCAGGGGGCATGCGCATAACTCACGTTGACGTCATATCCCATCAGACCTTTTCGGATTTCAATGGCTCTGTATATATTATAACGACCGATATAACGTCCCGAGGTTGCACAATATGCAAGAAATTAATAATATATTTTTTAAAATAATAAATATTAAATAATTTATGTATTAATATAGAAATAAAAAAAAACAATATATACAGAGTGATTCACAAGTATAAAAAATTTTAAGGACGTCATTAGGATAAATGAAAATACTCGGGAAGTTTCTATTAATTACAAAACCGGAGTAAAATCATAATAGTTCAGCTTCACCTGAGGAATTCTTTGAAGATTTCCATAGTGAACTAGCGAAATAATACCAAATAATAACTAAAAAAAAAACAGTCACGTCGAGCTTCGAACCACGACCAAACTAGCTTACAAGGGCTCACGCTAACCACTACACCATTATGATATGGGCTGCTGACGTTAAAATTATTGGTATTTGTTTTTATGAAAACTTTAAATGCAACTTTTGTGCGAATGCTTGAAAGGTGCACTTTACTACTTTAAGATTTTATTGTGCCTATAATCCTCTATAGTAGCCTTATAGCTTCCTCGCTTAACCGTCACTGAGCAAGTCGCTCACTTGAGATTACCAGCTGAGGAGGGCCATAATAGGCCAAAAATGTTTCCAGAAAAAAATTGTATTATTAGTATTTGTAATATATATTATATATTTAATAATAATTTAATATATAAGAAAATAAAATCTATAGAATATATCTTATAGAAACAATAATTAATTAAAATAACAATTTTTATATAATTTTAATTAGCTGAAAATAAATTCTATTAAAGAATATAAAACTTAATATAATGAGAAAAGAGCTTATCAAAATTATAAGAAAATTTAATGTAGTAATGTAAGATAGATATATATATATAGTTTGTAAATAATACATTAAAATGAATCAAACTGGAAATATCAGAATCTTAATGAATAATATTTTGTGATCTTTGTCTAATGGATATAAATAAGTTAAGGAAGAATTGAGATTAAACTGATGAGAGCCAATTAATCATATGATTACACAATTATAATTATACATTTGATTATGGAATCAATTAGAATTGAGATATTATTTTGGCGATTTAATATTAAAATAGTTTACTAGGGATAAAATTTCGCTAGTTTAGGATTAGACATAACTAAAAACAACTGAGTTCTGCTGCTTCTAGAAACACAATAAATCACAACAAGCACTTGAAGCAGGATAAATACACTATTTTATTATTAGTTATATATATAGATCTAATAAGTAATATATATTATATATTTATATCTAATAATAAAATAGTGTATTTATCCTGCTTCAAGTGCTTGTTGTGATTTATTGTATTATTAAGACATTTTGTTTCAGGATAGTAAACTGAATCAATAAATTTACATTTGTAGTTTTTTATTACTTTTAAATTAGAAGAATATTTCCTGAAATTCTAAAATAATACTTCCAAAGATCAGCAAAAAGTGTTTTACATTTTCAAAAAATAATTATTTTAATTAAAATTCTCTTAAAAAAAAAAAGTTTTTCATGAATTTTATATTTACTTATTTTTATATTTACACTCCCTTTATAGATATTTGTATCTTTATTATATGTTGTATATACATATTCTACCCTTTACCTTGATCATGTAGTTCAATAAATAAAATCAAATTAATATCTGAAATAAATTTAATATGAAAAGACTGGTAATAAGGAATATTTTTGAATTTAGGCTTCTTTATCTCATATATTTAACCCAACTTTAATTATTATCAAATAAGTTTTTCAAAAATAAAGAATTGATAACACAGGGTGACACAGAGATGTATACCCATTTTGGAATGAACCTAATACTGTTACTATTACTCCAACCTGAAATTTGTTTGTAGTAACATGTGTGTAAACTGATGCCATTTATTTTCCATTAATTTCAGCTATCATGTCTGAATGATCAGTGGAACATCACGTGTTCACATACGATGCGTATGTGAGAGGCGGCAATTTGGTTGTGGCAGTTCAGAGATTATTCTGCCGTCATTTCAATGTCGGCTGACACAGAGCAGTCTCAACACGGAAAACCATACTGAAATGGGTGTTGGGACTGCTCCATGTTGGCCAATGTTGAAATGAGGTGGAATAACCTCTGAGCTGCCACAACCGAATTGCTGCCTCTCACATATGCATTGTACATGAACACGTGATGTTCCACTGACCATTCAGGCATAATAGCTGAAATTAATGGAAAATAAATGGCATTAGTTTACACACATGTTACTACAAACAAATTACAAGTTGGAGTAATAGTAACAGTATTAGGTTCATTCCAAAATGGGTATACATCTCTGTGTCACCCTGTAGTTTTGGAAAAAACTTCAAAAATATAGTATTTTACAGATATTCATATAATTTACTGATCTTATTAAAGACTACTTTATTACTATTTTATTAAAGCAGTATTTATGATCTGTTTAATTATTAAGTTATATGAGTGTTAATAAAATATTTGTATGTCTGATTAATGCTGCTTATATCTATTTTTATAATTGATTAGCAAGCAGTGAAATGAATTTCAGATGATATGACATGGAATTCTATATAATGAATAAACATTTTAGTATTTTTTTTTATTTTGTTATGAAAGATTATTAAAAAGTGAAACAACATTTAACATAGTCAAGCAAAACAAAAATTAATGAAATGACATCAATCAATAGAAATATAACTCCCAAGTACATGTATACAATTCATTGACCAGTACACTAAGCAATATTATAATCATTTTTTCCAAAAAATATTTTAAATGAGTCATATCTTTCATCAATGAGTTACAGAAATATTAATGTTTCTATGTTATTGTTTCAAGTTAACTTCTTATAAGAAAACAATATAGCAATCTAAAAATTTGTAACAATGTTATCTTGAGTAATAAGAAATAATCCCATAAAATTTAAATGCTCTGCAACATTTAATGAATAGATAAATTACAGATAATCAAATTGATTACAAAGACCCAATTTTTTGTTAAAAAATGAGAAAAGTTTTAAATAAAATAAGAATTTTTATTAAAATAATTTACCTTATATAAAATATCTGATATATCATCACAATGTTCAATAAGGCAACGTTGATAAATAAGACGTAGTGCATCAGATAATACTGCAGGAAGCCAGTCTTTACAAGTCTATGTGAACAAATAAAAAACATTAATGATGATAATCTTTACATTATATTTACAAATAAGTAATCTTAGCATATTCAACTATTAAATTCAATAATGTAAAATTTTTACATTATTAAATACAAAAATAGAAAATATAAATTTTTTTTATAGTTGTAATATAGATATTTTTCAGGAAATCACAAACAAGCACTTGAAGCAGGATAAAAACACTATTTTATTATCAGATATATATATATAATATATATTACATATACTAATAATACAATTGTTTTCTGG
>AYEL01071300.1:0-38627 GCA_000484575.1 Olivierus martensii
TTTGATAAATTGCTTTAAATTTTGTAACAAAACCTAGATAAAACAAAGCTAAATGATTTTTATTTTAAAATTTTGTTTCATATTTTAGAGTTCACTTGTGTGTTAATATAAAAATTAAGTTTGATATATTACAAGAGAGGTGATAAGATATTAAATCAGCTTTGATTAATATGGAAAAGTAATTATTATTATATGAATAAACCTTTTATTTTCATATTAGTTAATGCCGATTTAAGTTTTATGTTGATTCAAAAATTATTGAAAAAAGTTTTAGGTATAAATTTATATAAAAGAAATAATAGATTCATAGTAGATCACATATTAATGCCGATTTAAGTTTTATGTTCATTCAAAAATTACTGAAAAAAGTTTTAGATATAAATATATATAAAAGAAATAATAGATTCATAGTAGACCACATTTTATTAAGTTGGTAAAAACCTTTAAAAACTAATGATTAAAGGAATGTTGGTATACCAAAACCATCCGAAATTTAAAAATTTTCGTTTACGATATTAAAAATTATAAGTTTTCTTTTTCCTAATAGCACACATCAAACAGAGTCATCGGTTTTAATAGGTTATTTTTCGTTATTTATGGAAAGAATGCTACATATTCACTGAAAATGCGAAAGTTACATTTGTCTTATGCAGCTGAAACGATTTAACAATATGGCCGCCACACAAACAGCGAGATACGCCAAGATCAAAGTGCCGACAGAGAAACTTCCCCTCTGTATGTTATTTACTCTGTGGTACCACTGTAGCCCAATTATCAATAGAGCATTATAGTAATCGTTATAAAAATTTCCATTTCCAATAAAGAAGTTTATGCCGTTAGAACAAACATTGTCAGGATAAGTCTCGCAGTCGAATAAATCTGTTTCTTGGATTTATCATAATTTATTAATTCCATATCTGATAATTTTATCCTTTCTTTATTTAATCTACTTTTCAGTTCAGTAATTATGTAATATTCACTGTAAAGAAATCAATTTTATTTTTTTTTCTCGAAATAATTTTCAAAATCGAAAAGTTAAATTTTTCAGTTTACGTTTTTAATATTAAAAAAAAAACTTTAAACAGCGCTAATGAGCAATCTATAAAGAATTAATAGCCTAATTTTAGAACATGTCTACAATTTGAGAATGAATAAAAAGTGCATGTAAATACGTTATCAATCTCAAGAATGACTTAAGATTTGATATTTCACATTTAAAGTTCTGGTCCATATCATTTGCATTAGGAGAAAATTAGCTCATAAATACCATTGGATATATATGCCTCCTTCTTTTGTTTCCAGATGTACCTATCTTGTGCAATCTGTATCCATTCTCGAAATAATTTTCAAAATCGAAAAGTTAAATTTTTCAGTTTACGTTTTTAATATTAAAAAAAAAACTTTAAACAGCGCTAATGAGCAATCTATAAAGAATTAATAGCCTAATTTTAGAACATGTCTACAATTTGAGAATGAATAATATTTTTCTCGAAATAATTTTCAAAATCTAAAAGTTAAATTTTTCGCAGTTTACATTTTTAATATTAAAAAAAAAAACTGAACTGCGCTAATGACCAATCTATAAAGAATTAATAGCCTAATTTTAGAACATGTCTACAATTTGAGAATGAATAAAAAGTGCAAGTAAATACGTTATCAACCTCAAGAATGACTTAAGATTTGATATTTCACATTTAAACTTCTGGTCCATATCATTTGCATTAGGAGAAAACTAAAAATGTTTCAATATCCGATATTTTTAAATATCATTTTGAAATGGATACTTTGAATCCTACAAATCATCATCATCAGCATTTCTTATTTCATCCACTACTGGATATATATGCCTCCTTCTTTTGTTTCCAGATGTACCTATCTTGTGCAATCTGTATCCACTGGGAACCAATTACTTTTCTTATATTATCTCTCCATCGTTTGTATTGCTTGTCAGAATATCTTTTCCTTTGCCTTTGTTGCCACTATGTAATTCTCTTTGTCCATCGGTTATCTGTGTATCTTGTTATGTAACCTGCCCAACGCTATTTACTGTTTCTAACTGTTTTTACTATATCTTCAGTTTCGGTTTCTTCTTTTATCCAAATGTTGGTATTGAGGTCCGTCTTGGTGAATCCCAACATGTATCTTTCCATATTTCTTTGGGTTGTTATTAGTTTCTGTTCCATTTTCTTTATAAGAGTCCACGTTTCACAGCCAATTGGTATTCATTATTGGTAGTATGCACATGTTTAAGAGTTTCCTTTTGAGTCATATATCCTATTGTCCCTTAGGAACTTATTGGTAATTATGGGACCTCGCAATTTCAAAACCTACCTCGAAAGATTTAATATTTTAAATGATAGTACTTGCGACTGCGGTATCAACACATCTCAAACTGTGGACCATTTTCTTTTCCATTGCCTGCACTTTTACATCCAAAGAACTTCTCTTGAACTTAGTGCAGTTATGGCAGGCTTCAACTGGTCTTGCAAAGAAAAAAGCTTTATCACAAATAAGTCACTATTCCACTCTCTCCTGGATTATATTGCAGCCACTGGTGCTTTAGTTCCAGACTCTTCCCAAATTACTAGTTGAATCTCCATCTGCTAACTAGTCTGTTATTTCCTGTGATTTCATTCGTTCAATTGTGATTCTTTGGTCTCACCTCTGTGCTCTTAATAGTGCTATTCTGCTGTGATTTGAATTCTCACCGATCCTTAGTGCTTTGATACCTCATTGAATGTGAACTACGACTTCTTCGCCTACAGTGAGATTTGTGCACCTTTTCGTGCAGTTACTACTGTGACTGAATGATTGACTATGCTAGTGGTATGGAAGTGTTTCCTCTTTAACTTTTTCCTGGCTGATAGTTGTGTTCCAGCTGTAAATCTACTTCATTCTCAATGGATGTACTGTTCCGAACTGCCGTATTACCTTTTTCTTCGGACTTTGTTTTGAATTTTTTATTTTTATTTTATTTTATTCTTTTTGGTTTATTTTGTATCTATATATTTATTGTTAGTTTTTTTGGTATCTTTATATGTTGTTGTGGATAATGTGTCAGCCACACGGCTTGTAACTTACAATGAAACTATGCTCTCACCTCCTCTAGTGATCTACCTTCTTCTGATAGGAATTCTATTTTTTTCTCGCACATTTCCTTCAGCTAACTCTTCTCACTTCTTTTCAATCCTTTTGGGTCAAACCTCTGAATATGCCCTTCTATCATCTTTCATGCCTGTAATCCCTGTTTCGGCCGCATGCACGCCATCCCAACTGCATCCTATGTTGAATTTCTCTTATCTGTTCTCTTTGTATTGTAATTGCTTGTCTTATGTACTTTTATTCTTGCACCCTTTCAATTATCCGATCTTTTATCATCACTGTGTTGAACATTACCTTTGTCTTATAGTAGTTAATTTGCAATCCTATTTTCTCGTTTTCGGTCTTCAAGTCACTTAGCATTTTCTGCAGCTCATTTGGTGTTTCAGAGAACAGAATCCTATAAATATACAGGATTATTTTTCCTATTCAGTTTTATGCCGCTTCCTACCGTGTAGATACTAAGCAGAGAAGCATCGCAGGATGTCCACACTTATAGTGACCTTATCAATCAGGAGGAAGATGGGGTTTTAACAGGCCGGTGCAGATCCCTCCTGAAAAAATCTGGAAGTATGGGACCTGGGAAGTGAATCCGGAAAGTGGCGTCATCTTTTGACAAAAAAAACCTCTTGGGTGGAAGTACAGAAGCTTCTATCGCGGCCATCCGGCCACCGACTACAGGATTAGTTAATTTTATTTCAAAATCGAGTTTAATAGCTCGGCATGATTATTAAATTTTATAAAAATCAAACCAAATAGTTCAAAAATTATTAGTTTAGTTTAGTTACACTGCCAATTACTAAAAGTCTGTCCAAAGAACTTAGCTTCTGCCTTCTCCTCAGGATGTTTTGGAAATAGGTTAATTTTATTTCAAAATCCAGTTTAATAGCTCGGCATGATTATTAAATTTTATAAAAATCAAATCAAATAGTTCAAAAATTATTAGTTTAGTTTAGTTACACTGCCAATCGTGCAAGAGATATTTTTGGCATGGCCACTTTGGAATTCATCACGGGCTATCCAACTTGCCAGGACTAATGCTGTATTCTTAATTCCTATCGTGCAAGAGATATTTTTGGCATGACCACTTTGGAATTCATCACGGGCTATCCAACTTGCCAGGACTAATGCTGTGTTCTTAATTCTAACAAATTTATTAGGATGGCTCTGAGTCAGGCTCAGAATCATCCTAATAAATTAGTTAGAATTACGAACATATCTTGATAAATTTAGAAATACGAGAATCAGAACTAAACTAGAATCATTAACGTTATCATATCAAATATTATTAATAAAAACCATCAGAAATTAGAATTGACATCATAAATATCACAGCTACAGGATTGATTGATATATTATTAAGGATGATATCAGCTTGACCATCAAGCTAAATTTCATGAAAATATATTAAATGTAAAAAAATTTATGAAAAAATCTGGAATCTAAAGTTTAAATGACCGCCATTTATATTGTTGTAGATTTAAGGCTGAAAAATACATCGCAATCACCTTTAATGATAGAATGTTTCTATAGAATGTCATGATGATCTAACTTCAAAATTTCTAAATGAAAATTATAGAATTAGAGGGATAATCCTATAAAATCCAATTTCCTTCAGAAAATAAGAGTAAAACTGAAGATGCAAATATATATTTCAAAATTAAAGGTCTAATAGAAAGTCTATCCTAAATTTATATTAAAATTTCACTTACTTTATAGCTTCTTTTTAACACTTTATAGATTTGATAAATAAATCTATGGTTGTATCTGATACATCTAAAATTCCTGGTTCATAATTTATAATAGATACTGAAACATGCATAAATAAATATATATTGATAAAAAATTAAAAATGATTCTTGAATTGTATTTTAATTACTATACCTGAGTGCTTTGTTGTAAATTGAGCAAATAAAGGATTTCCATATCCTTTAATTGCTCAATTTACAACAAGGATTTCTTAATCTTAAAGGATTTCCATATCCTGCAGAGATGCAATCTTCTACAGAGACTTTGTATAAAGTAGTAGAATATAAATCTTTAAAAGTGAATATATTTGAGAATCATTTGCAATAATATAATTTTTATTTCAATGATAGTTTCATTAAATGATTTCATTACAGTAATATTTATCGACATTAAACTTGCAATCTTCTTTCAGAATTGTTATAATATACTAAATATTCATAAATATTCGATTAATTAAAACTTGAATTGCATTTTAATTACTATACCTGAGGGCTTTCTTGTAAATTGAGCAAATAAAGGATTTCCATATCCTTTAATTGCTCAATTTACAACAAGGATTTCTTAATCTTAAAGGATTTCCATATCCTGCAGAGATGCAATCTTCTACAGAGACTTTGTATAAAGTAGTAGAATATAAATCTTTAAAAGTGAATATATTTGAGAATCATTTGCAATAATATAATTTTTATTTCAATGATAGTTTCATTAAATGATTTCATTACAATAATATTTATCGACATTAAAATTTCAATCTTCTTTCAGAATTGTTATAATATACTAAATATTCATAAATATTCGATTAATTAAATAATTAATTTCCAATATTTTAATTAGATAATTTCTTTCAATTATTTAATTAATCGTATCCACTAGTCTTCCACTTTCTTTTATCTTCCACTAGTCTTCCATTTGATGAAGATTAGAACGGTTTTTTTGAAAGAAAAAAAATTATCGTAATAACTATCATTATAACGTTATAATTATTTTTAGAGAAGTTATTTCATCATTTTTTATAAAAATTAACTATTTAATTCGTATTTCAGATGTAATCATTGCGATCATTTAAATTACATATGTTTTTATGTAGAAATACTTTAATACAAGAGACTTACGCTATAATGATTCATCCTACTGTTAATAATATTGAAATCAACTAAAAACAAAAGTAGGAGATTAAATACAAATTTATTTAGATAACATTTTCGGCTATTCAGTAGCCTTCATCAGTCGAACATGATGATGGTTACTGAATGAATATGTTCTACTGATGATAGCTACTGAATAGCCGAAAACTTTATCTAAATAAATTTATATTTATTCTCCTACTTTTGTGCTTTAGTCGATTTCGAGACTTTATACTTCTACTTAAAATGTGAGGTTGCCTTCATCAGTCGAACATGATGATGGTTACTGAATGAATATGTCCTACTGATGATAGTTACTGAATAGCCGAAAACTTTATCTAAATAAATTTATATTTAATCTCCTACTTTTGTGCTTTAGTCGATTTCGAGACTTTATACTTCTACTTAAAATGTGAGCCAAGAGAATTGAACAGAATACATAGTTATAAGATTTATTATATTTTATTTTTTATATTATAATTACTTCGATAAATGCTAAAACCAAATAAATAATACCAATTTAAAAAATAAATAGCAATAAAATATGAATACATTTCAGCTGATCATATATTCCCTATAAATAGAAAATCAATTACCTGGTTAGTATAATGCAAAAAGTCAATCATATATTGTTATTAATTATACTTAGAAAAAGTACTATCTATCTCTTTTTAACGACAGAAATTATTCACCCTTACCTGGTTAGTATAATGCAAAAGTCAATCATATATTGTTAGTTAGTTTCTACTTGTTATGGATAAAAATTTATATTCCCGAAAATGGTATTTTGAACAGTATACAAACGGTATTGTAACTTATGAGCATCGAGATTCTTATTCTATTTTTCATTATGTAAAAGCTAATTGCAGTGACAAAATAAAGTATGTTTATAATTTATCTCACACTGTATTTTATCAATAACCTAATACATTATTTCTCTCCACAACATATTAAGTGATTATTCAGTAGAATTTCTTAAATGCACCTGTCGAAGTAGATTTGGAATGTTAAAAAATATATATATAAGGCGGAGCGGAGTAAGTGCACAAGGTTTTTACAAAGTTGGACTATAAACGAAGGTATTTCAACCTATCGTATAGATATTTGGTAGGGTCGTGGTTATAAGTTCGAGTCTCGCTGGCGTATCTTGTTTTTTCGACCGAATAAATTAAAATATTAACAACAATAAAACTTCAAGGTAAAAGTGAGTTTTTTTGTCATAGTTACGTTTGGCAAAATCACTTTTCAATTATTGTTCGGACTCTTTCTCTCTTTATCACTCTCACTTTCTAATTATCGTAATTCACTATGCGTCGGGTGATATCTAATATATCCAGTTGAGCTCCGAAGCCTCTTTACGTATGGGGTAGTAGCAACTCGTCGAATTGTTGCTATCCCATACGTAACCATGACCAAAAACAATTGATTTTATCTGAAATTTTATTGCTAGTAATGGATACTTACCAAGGGCCCAAAATGTCAATGGAACTTTGCATCATTACGAAACGTACAAGACTTAAAATCAATTTTTAAAGCTGAAGTATACTAAATTATATGAAGTATATTAATCTCTAAACTTGGAAAAAATCTCTTCATCAAAAAAGTATATTCTGCAGCTGAGCAAATAAGACGTTTTAGAGTTAGTAAGCAGCAAAAGGGTTTAGTTGTGTAAGCGATGCTGCGGAATATACTTTTTTGAAGATATTTTGTCGGTTTTCGAAAGTTTTAATTGATGACCATATTTAAAAGCATCATAAAGATAATTCAAAATATATAATAAATAATAATAAAAAAGAAAACGCTTATATGCCTAAAAAACTGTCTTTATTTCAACACAAAGTGGCGGTGTAATGGCTAAGGTGCTTCCATGCGGAGCTGAATGTTATAAGTTCGAGTCTCGCTAGCGTACCTTGTTTTTTCGACCGAATAAATTAAAATATTAACAACAATAAAACTTCAAGGTAAAAGTGAGTTTTTTTTGTCATAGTTACGTTTGGCAAAATCACTTTTCAATTATTGTTCGGACTCTTTCTCTCTTTATCACTCTCACTTTCTAATTATCGTAATTCACTATGCGTCGGGTGATATCTAATATATCCATTTGAGCTCCGAAGCCTCTTTACGTATGGGGTAGTAGCAACTCGTCGAATTGTTGCTATCCCATACGTAACCATGACCAAAAACAATTGATTTTATCTGAAATTTTATTGCTAGTAATATTTTAATTTATTCACTTGAAAAAAAAACAATACGTAAACGAGACTCGAACTCACAACCTTCAGTTCCGGATGCAAACGCATTAACTATTACGCTAGTAAATTAGCTGAAAGTGGGAACTAATTTTTTAAGTATATAAGTGGCGTGATCCGGTGTCATGACATTTGACCTCGATTTTTTTAAAAACGAAGTCATAGTGATCTAAACCTTTTACACGGGTCAATTTTCGATGGCCCCCAACCTGTATGTTAAAGCCGATCGAAATCGGCTTTAAAAACATACAGGTAGGGTTAGGTTAAGTTAGGTTAGTTTTATTACGCCGCCATATCCTCATGGGATATCGCCATTTATAGCTCCCATCACAGGCTGGCCAGCACCCATGATGGGGTTCTCTCATCACAGGCTGGCCAGCACCCATGATGGGGTCAACCGGCCCATCACAGGCTGGCCAGCACCCATGATGGGGTCAACCGGATGGTTGAAATCACAGGCTGGCCAACACCCGTAATGGGGTCAACCGGATGGTTGAAGAGGGGGTTCAACAGACCGGGCCCGGACCCCTCCTGAAAAATTGGAGGTGTTGACTCGGATTTGAACCCGGATCCTCCAGGGTGGTAAGCCGAAGCTTTCCCAAGTAAGCCGAAGCTTTACCACGCTGCCCGGATCCCTCCTGAAAAATTGGAGGTGTGGGACCCGGATTTGAAACAGACCCCTCCTGAAAAACTGGAGGTGTGGGACCCGGATTTGAACCCGCTCCAGGGTGGTAAGCCAAAGCTTTACCACGCGGCCATCCGGCCGACACTCCTGAAAAATTGGAGGTGTGGGACCCGGATTTGAACCCGGATCCTCCCAAGTGGTAAGACAAAGCTTTACCACGCGGCCATCCGGCCGACCATACAGGCAGGGGGATGGAGGTTATGTCCTCCTTGTGAAATGTGAGGGATGATATAGTGAAATATGACAAAATGCTTTTTATCGAATAAAAACTGGTTTATACGAAAATTTAAATTGATATCTTTGCATTTACCAATCGTCATCTCGGACAACGTTCGCATGCCGTTCATTTCTTTTGAATAATCGTCCCTGTTGGTTTTTCTAACGTAGCTGCGACCCATGTTATATGCTAGAAAGAGAAACTAATAAACAGATTAAAATGTAGAACACGAAAAAATAAAATTGAATGCGTTATGAGGCCAGAACAGCCTGATAGGCATTTACCCCATGGCGCTGTTAGGCACTTTCCCCAGGTAACAATATTTACGAGGCAAGAGTTTTTCAGGGTTTTTCTCAAAAACTTTTGAAATGTCAAAAAATATTGTTTACATAATGTAAACCTTAATCAATATTCTTCGTACTTATTAAAAATATATCTCTTAACATGAAGTTATCTTAAGAATTATTGCATTTTTAAAATGCTGTCAACGTTTTGTTTGCTGTTCCGGCGCGACGCATTTGTAAGAGTCGATGTAAATACTGGATTCGCATCATTTATCGTGAGTTATCTACGTCGATAGTCGATATTAACTCGTAGTAGAATACTACAATATCAAATAGCAAAATTTCGATTATCTTATAATAAAAAAATTCCGATAATGCATTTCTCCCAAGTATGCCCTTACCCCACTCCGCCTTATATATATATTTATTCCTACTATATATTATTATTACTATTACACTAAAAATCTTGCTAATTTCGATAATATACGGAGATTTTTATGAATATTTTTAATAGTTTATTTATTATAGAATATCTATTAAACAGTTAATTGATAAACTTATAAACAATTCTTTAATTATAAGAAAAATTATATTTAACTTATTTATTCTTCTTTAAAAATAAATCTTTAGAAACTAATAAAAATTATAGATCTTTAAAAATAAATCTAGCCGGTAAAAATATTATTCACAAATATAATTAATAATAATTAAAGACATTTTTAAATCCAGTTGAAAAGTTTACTTGATTTGAAAATTTGAATAATAATGCACTAATGAAAACTTATTGAAAATATATAGAAGCCATTTTTAATTAATTATTAATTGTTATCTTAAATTCCTTTTTAATGGGAAAATTCAGTTTCTGTAATATTTTAAAAAATTAATTAATTAATTAAAATCAAGAATAATATTAACCATGATTGAATTAAACATAACCTATAAAGTAAGAATAACTTAAAAGAAACAAAATCATTGTGAGTTTATTACTTTCGAATTAATAGAAAACAACTGATAATTCTTGTTCGGTAAAAAGTTTTTCAATCTTAAAATTTTCTTATAAAAATCTCTGATTGCATAACAGTAAAATTTGATTGAATTAAATATTATGTGTTAGGAAAACAATACATTTCTTCTATTGGAACACATTGATCTGGATGCTTATTCGTAAAGCAAGGGTGAATGAGTAATCATTAATTGAGAATAAATCGATGTTCTGAGCTAATTGGATATTTTCGGCAAGTATCTGATATTTAGGAATGATTGAAGATGAGAAATTTCAAAAATATGAGGCGAGATCATCCTCAATGATAAAACCTCCCTGATGAATTAGTAAAAATTCATCAGTTAATTTTTAAAGAGACGTATAATGTGATGATTTTATAAATCTTACTTTCCATTCGAAAAATAATGAAATAAACTAAGAGTAAAGAATACAGGAATCCCTTGATTACTGCGGTTAATAAATCCTCGCAATACACCGCATATATCAATCCTGCACTACTCAAACTAAAATGCCTATGGGAATAATTATAACGAATCCTGGAAATTATCAAAATTATAAACATGTATTTTTTCTCTCTCTCTCAAAAAGTATTTATATTGCATTAAATGTACTTTAACTCATTGAGGAATATGTATAAATATTTAGAAATATATAATAAGTATTTAAAAATTTATTTTTCACAAAAAAAATATTTTTACAAAATTGTATAAAATTTGTAAAAAATAATTCGTAGACATCGAGTATTGGAGAAGAACTGAAGGCAATATAATATTGTAATGGCTATTATTAGATAATTGCTATTCACGCTAAATTTATTAATAAATAAAATTACGAACGAATTTAAAATATAATAATTACAGACGAAAATCATAATATTAACAGAATTAAATAAATAAATAAATAAATTAATTAATTAATTAATGAGCTCTAATCATATAGGCCAAAGATTCACAAAGCCACTCTAATCATATAGGCCAAAGATTCACAAAGCCACTCTAATCATATAGGCCAAAGATTCACAAAGATTGCTGACGCTTCAGATGATTTGCAAAAAAAAAGCACTTGTTGAAGCTCAATAATCAAATTTGGCACTCCATGTATCAAGGGATAGTATTATATTTCTATTGAGCGCTAATCAAAACCGCACTACTCAAGGGATTCCTGTATTGAAAATTGAAAGAAAAATTGCATAAAATTACACGCACTTGTTGAAGCTCAATAATCAAATTTGGCACTCCATATATCAAGGGATAGTATTATATTTCTATTGAGCACTAATCAAAACCGCATTATTCAAACCCGCACTACTCAAGGGATTCCTGTATTGAAAATTGAAAGAAAAATTGCATAAAATTACACTTAGAAATTGAACAACGGATACTTACCAAGGGCCCAAAATGTCAATGGAACTTTGCATCATTACGAAACGTACAAGACTTAAAATCAATTTTTAAAGCTGAAGTATACTAAATTATATGAAGTATATTAATCTCTAAACTTGGAAAAAATCTCTTCATCAAAAAAGTATATTCTGCAGCTGAGCAAATAAGACGTTTTAGAGTTAGTAAGCAGCAAAAGGGTTTAGTTTTGTAAGCGATGCTGCGGAATATATTTTTTTGAAGATATTTTATCGGTTTTCGAAAGTTTTAATTGATGACGATATTTAAAAGCATCATAAAGATAATTCAAAATATATAATAAATAATAATAAAAAAGAATCCTTAAGGCTATGACTCATTTGTATAACGAGTAACACTTCACAACTGGTTCATTTGAACAACCAGAAAGCTTCGTTTCTACAACCATCACTGTGTCAACGATAAAAATTGAACAATATACTCAAATGCAAATTTGGAAATGGCGAATCATAGAATAATACAAATAAATACTATTAAAACGAAATGTATTGTTTAATTTCTTTGAAGCAGCAAGTAGTTTATGGAATTTTAATAATTTCGATACAATCAAAACCAAACCCATACTTTCCAGTTTTTAATGCAAGAAATTTATTATTATTTGCGTTGCAAGTGCATTAACTTTCTTGGAAAAAATTGCTCATTGTGCTTAGGAAGCGTTTAACATTGTGCTGAGAAACTTTTATATATTTTATCTATTAATTATTAATTTATAGAACAGTATTTGATCTGTAGCAAATTTAAAAACTGTTATAGTTGTGCCAATAGTAGGATTTACAATACCGAGATACTGGAATCATTTTTCCCAGTATTCAAATATTCGTGTTGATACAAAAATACCGATATTAATTTAAAAAATAATAAATTTTACGATTTATGACATCTCGATTTTATAACCTTAAATATCAAAGAGACATGATTATTGGAAAACTAAATTAAACTATAAGTCTTGCTTGATGTAATTTAAGAAATATTACTGTCAAATAAAGTATATTCAGCATTTGGATTAATTCCATGATCTTAGATATCATGAATTATCTAATATATTATAATAATAATATACATTTAGCTGCAGGAATTTGGATTAATTCCGTGATCTTAGATATCATGAATTATCTAATATATTATAATAATAATATACATTTAGCTGCAGCCTCTTCATATATCACAAATGTTAGTTCATAAATACGAAAGTTTAGCTTAAATCTATCAAGAATATCATCTCAAGTGACAATTCTAATGACTACAACATCTTTAAAGAGTTATTTGGCAGTTAGGATGTTAAATTTACTAATAAATTCATAAGAGAATTAAAGAGTAATTATTTTGATTTCAATATTCGCCATCACACAAGAGAGCAGGAATTTAAACACATTCTTCTACGCCAATGATTGTGAAAGTGTAATTCGCAGACCCTGGAGTTCGAACAACATACTTACAGTAGTCCTCGAGCTTTCTACAAAAATACAAACAAATCCCTTCAATTATAGCCAAAATAAAATATGAATAATTCATAATGATCAATAGATAGAAAATATATGTCAAATTCTAATCTAATCTATAGAGTATTTTATGTTTGTATGTTAACAGATTTTAAATAATTCAATACTGTAGCCTGCAAAATTTCTTTTTCCTTAAAAAAGAATCCTAGAGAGGTCAAGTCTTCTCTAGTCAAATCATCTATATAAAACACATCTTTATTAATTATTATCTTTTAATGGAGAGAAAGGTTTCTTTTGTATGAATCTTCGTACTTTTATGGATGTTCTCTATTGTATTCAATATACTTACAGTATATACACTAGATTAGCAGTATTAAACTCGCGGTCCGATATATTTTTTGGTGCAGCCCGTGTCATATTTAATTATAATGTCAAGAATATATGATATTCAGAAAAAATGCAATTTTTTATGAAATATTTGAAAATCACTTTAAAGTGTTTTATAATATTAAATAGTAAAACAGAATTTTTCAACACAAAAATTTCGCTTTAAAATTATAACGAAAAGTTCCAGAAAGACTAAAATTGCCTATTTTTCTGAAAATGTTAGTTATTTTCCATATTTTAGCGTTTGAAATGCATTGGTTTTGTATTCAATTTTAACGCTAATTTAGCCATAGAATGAAAAGTTCCAGAAAGATTAAAATTGCCTATTTTTCTGAAAATGTTAGTTATTTTCCATTTTTTAGCGTTTGAAATGCATTGGTTTTGTATTCAATTTTAACGCTAATTTAGCCATAGATATCACGATGGCGTCACGTCTCACAGTTGATAACTTCATAGAGACATCGCTCATTCTACATCATAATGACATCGTAATTAGTGGAGAATAACGCAATCTTATAAGCCTCTATTTCCTTCGGAAACTATGCAAAAAATTATTATAATTTATAAATGGTTTTATAACTTTGAATATGAATTGAGAAATCTCATTTTGGAAATTAAAATTTATATATTTAAAATAATCAACTTTCAATCTACAATACTTATTCGTGTAAAAATATTTTTCCTCCTCGTAAGTCATTAAATAGAACAAATACAGTGGATTCCGCTTTATTGGGACACGTCGAGACTAAGCCATTTTGTCCCAATTAAACGAAGTAATAATAAATTCTAAAATAAAATATGTAATTCGCCCCAATTAAATGAAGTAGTAATAAATTCTAAAATAAAATATGTAATTCGTATGGGACTAAGCCATTTTGGTCCAGCTGTCATCATTAAACCAAGTAATAATAAATTCTAAAATAAAATATGTAATTCGTAGGGATAAAAAAAATAATAATTAGGTACCTATTGTAATGCTTTAATAAAATTTAAAAAAATAATAATTAGATACCTATTTTAAGGATTTATTAAAATAGTAATAATTAGCTACCTATTTTAATAAATTATTAAAATAGGTATCTAATTATTAGATTTTTACCGATTTCCTCTGACTTCTTCTTCAACACTGGACTGCTATATTCACGCCTCGCCTGCTAATTATAGATATCCATTGATATCCATTGCTTCTTCCACTTCTGAATCCTTTCCATCACGCTTTCTTTTGGATGTTCCCGAAATTTCTTTCTGCAATGCCCATCAGTCTTGTTGTAGGAGACACACTATAGTAGATTTTGGTTTATTTCAGCAAGTCTACGATAGCTTGTATTAAATGGCTGGCTTTTAATTTTATTCAGCCAAGCAATTTTTACTTGAGTATAAAATCCTTTCTTGACATCTTGGCAAAGATTAGTGTAGGTATTTGTAGCCATACTTTTGAAAAATCCCTAAAATATATCAAAAATTGAAAATTCCTTTTCTGCTACTGTCCCAATTAAGCGTTTAAATTATGTATTAGTTTATTAGTTTCGTTTCCGTTCTTTGAGATTTGTCCCAATTACGCGGCTGTCCCAATTAAGCGTAATCCAGTATATTTACAAAATCAATACGGGCCTATACATATTTTAGCTTTTAGAATAACTGCATTTTTAATAAATTTTCGGAGAATACAGTATTTATTAGTGTAATTAAAGTCTGATTGCCTTAATTGTGATCAAAAGTTAGAGAAATATTTTTTGAAATAAATTTATCTACTTCATAAATTAAAAGTATCGAAATAACGGTATTGAGATTTTAAGCGAGTATTATAAATCCTTGTCAATGGTTTCAAAAATATTAATAATTACTGTATTCTGAAAACTATTAAAAGTTATACAAAAAATTACTTAATTGAGACATAATATCAGTTTCTATTGTAAAAATCTCTTAATCTGTAGTTTTTATTTTCGTTGTAGACCCCACTTTCCTCATTCGTTATATAATACAACACTTAAATAAAAAATATTCGATATAAATAATAAAATTTTGTGTTTTTACCAATTTTTGTATTATGTTTTATATAATATTTAAACTAAAGAGGAACTAAAATGTCAAGTTTATTTATTTTTGATTTACTTTGATCTCAAATGACCATTATAATTTCAAACAAAATTCTTTAATTAACTGTAGTTTAATAATGAAAATTTCTTTTTAAAGAATGTTAATTCTCATTATTTAATACTAATCTATTTTTAATATTTCAAATATTCTTACAAGGGGAGGTTCGGACATTCGGGTCACCAATTTTTTTTTTAAATTGCGCATACTTGTAGTAGTCCTCTAAGACAATATAATGTGTGAGCAATAAAGTGCAGAACTCAAGCATTGTCGAAAAAATCGCATGAGAAGTTTGATATTGTGTTCATATATTCTAAAATTTATTTAAATTTCGTATGTCTCAGTGGCGTAGTGGATGAAGAATTGTGTGATGGCGACTTGTACTATATAGTCTATCTCAGCTCTTAGCCTATCAGCATCGGAGCTATAGTTAATAGCTCTTCTGAAGTAATAATTAATTGCAGACTTTTTATAACGGGTAGGATTTTTGGACCATCTGGGGTATATTTGGCTGCTTAGTTTGAGCAATTATCTACTACTGGTATTTCATACACTCCTTACTTTTCAAATTCTTTCCTTGGGTCCTTCTCATTCCTCAATAAACTGTAAACAGTGGGGCCTCAGAGTGTTGACACTTTCATATCAGTCATCTTAGCTACGCTTCTGGTTAAGTCATAACTTGCTATTCTATGTGGTACTGCGAGATACTTTTCTTCCATTCTCCACTGGCCTTGTTGAGCTTGAGTATGTGGGTTTGTGGTACCTGCTAGTTTCTTCTTCACGTTATTGTAAATACTTAACATGAATGTTTTGGTGTAACCATGTTATACCCTGACTTGTACTATATAGTCTATTTCAGCTCTTAGCCTATCAGCATCGGAGCTATAGTTAATAGCTCTCCTGAAGTAATAATTAATTGCAGACTTTTTATAACGGGTAGGATTTTTGGACCATCTGGGGATTATTACAGGCTCATATGTGGGTTTTCTATAGACTGCCATCATTAAGTTTCCATTAATAATCTTGGCTTGGATGTCAAGAAAGTGGACCTCTTGTTTATTACATTGTTCGTTCCTAAACTTTAGTCCATATTCCGCTTGGATGAAGGTTTTTTTGAAAGTCATCAATGGGTTCTTTGCTTCTCCAAACTGTTAGGATGTCATCTATGTATTGTATGTAGAACTTTAGTGAAGGTTGAAAGGATTGCAATTTTTGATTTTCTACATTTCTCAATCATACCAGTAGTAGATAATTGCTCGAACCAAGCAGCCAAATATATAGGGGTAACCAGCCGCACCCTCGCCCAGAGGCTACAAGAGCATAAGAGCGACATAACCAATGATAGAACCAGCACAGCATTGGCACAGGAAGCCTACTTGACGGACCATAGCATACTTTGGGATGAAGAGAAAGTCATTAAGCCCATTATGAAGAAAACCCAGGCATACATGGCCGAAGCATTAGAAATCTTAAGAAGAGGGAGGAATGAAAGGTTATTAAATGACAGAACAAGACCATAGCATACTTTGGGATGAAGTGAAAGTCATTAAGCCCATTATGAAGAAAACCCAGGCATACACGGCCGAAGCATTAGAAATCTTAAGAAGAGGGAGGAATGAAAGGTTATTAAATGACAGAACAGCAGTAGAGCTTCCAGCGGCCTGGAAATATGCACTGCAGAAAAATAAAAGGAACCTACGACGTTAAATCTCAATTCCTAACTTGTGTAACAGTGCTAACTTTAAGTTCGGATCATTACATCTTTACGTAAACTGCCGGTTACCATAGAGACTGTTGCTAAGCAACTTATTTCCACGATTTTTAATTTTAATCTAAACTGTTCGCTTTGCTATAATGCCATGCCAAAACTGTTGAACTGCAGCCTGAAGATGGTAGCCGATACCGAAAACATTAGTGAAGTAAAGAATGTTATTTATTGGAAATAGTTTTACTCAACCCGCAGTAATTGTTAGAAGTTACTTATTATCTTTAGTAAAAGAGTTTAAGCGGTGTTTTCTTAAAAAGCATGTATTAAGAATGAAATACGATGATAAAGAATTTAGTAAATTATAATATTTCAAATTAAGCTAAAAATTTATAAAATGATTTATAGAATTTATGATACAAGAGATGTTGAGGATGATGAAATGGAAAACTTGAAAGGAAGTAAATTAAAGAATGTGATATCACATAATGAAAGCAATAGTGATGAAGATAATGGAAATGAGCTACAATTATCAGATAAATCAACATATCAGAAAAAACAAGAAAAGGTGAATACTTTTTTGTATCTTCTAAATTTTTTAATTTTATTTATTTAATTTTATATAGCACTAAAAGAATTAAACTTTAACCTAGCATACAATCCAGATTGAAAACAATGAACTCTTAAGGCAGGATGTTTCATTTATTCAACCATTAATGTTTAATGCATATTTAGAATAATATTTTCAGATTAAGCATGCTGTCTTCAATTGGTTTCAAATATTTGATATTATAAATTTATATTGTTTGGAATTGAAGATGGCTTGTTAAAATTGAAAATGATATTGCAAGTATGGGCAATCTTCAACATATGTACTTATGTAGTATTTCCTGACTTACAAGAAAAATCTACAGATCAAAGTGTATAGAATTATAATATAAAGAGATGAGAAAATGCATGAAAATATGTTGTATGATGACAAACTATCAACAAGAATTGCTTAAAAGTCTCATATAAACTCTAAGAAAATGAGCACTAAATGGCAGTATCAAAAATATTCCTTTAATTTTAGAAATGTTTTTGGTTGCAAGAAGCTATAGCTGCATCTTTAGCTACATAGGCCACATACAGCAGTAGATGATGCCAAAAAGAACAGTTTGTTCTAGATGCAAAAATTCAAAAGCAGATCATGTACTCTGATAACATTAAGATATATGCTTAATATATTAAAATGCTAAAATCAAACAAAACCATGAAACTATAATAAAAATTAAATAAAGGTGATGGACTGTTGCTTCATAATTGGCTTCATAGCCTTTGACTTTACAAGGTTCCAAAAAGTTCTTAGTCTTGTACTAGCAAACGATAGGGTGAGAAGTTTATTTATATCTTAGAAAATGTTGTTAGGTACATGATGGACTCACAGTGTATGAAAACAGTTTGTAATAGAAATTTGTGAAAAGAAGAGAGTAGCATATAATAATCTATAATAACAAAAACTTTAAAAGGGTATTTAATAAATTCTAACAAAATAGCAGCATTAGTATCAATTCCAAAAAAAACATAACTGTAAAAAATTAATTGATGAAAATAGTTTAAAAAGCCACGACACGTAAAATTAAGTCAAAATATATAAAAGAAAAATTGAGTAATGTTTTACATAAATATAAATATTACAATCTGATAAAAAAAATATATATATATATATAAAATACATAAATATAAATATTACAATCTGATAAAAAAAAATATATATATATAAAATTCTTTCTAAATGGTTTAATTGATTAAAAACAATAATTAAAATGCTGTAAATATTTGGCAGTAAACTAAGAATACTACTAAAATGTGTTTTATATTAAGTTCACAATTGCAAAATTCAAATTGGTTCATTACCTATAAAGAAGTGGCAAATAAGGGCATTTGACTGTCTCCCTATAAAGATTTTTGTTAAGATTATTTTCTGCTTCTTGTTTCTACATTGACTGATTGCAAATATGATATTGGAAAATCAAGTATGATATCATGAAGTCATAGTATTTGCTACACATCTGGTTATCCTTTGGTTATTGTCAAAATTACAACTCCTCCTCCTTTTAATTTAATAAAAATATAAATCACTATAGTAAATTAAAAGTGTGTCATTTTGTAATTGCTGTTTTGGTGAATTTGTTTTGTGAAATAATTTTCTGTTGTTCAATAAATAATTTTTTTCCAATTTAAAAGATTAAAGCTTGTGCTTTTTGGATCAAGCTGACTGAAGCCAGTAACTCTAGTAGTAATAATATTTTACATTTTAATCATTAATTTTGAAAACCAGTGTGGCTGTTATATAATATTTATCTCAGAAGAATTATTGAAGGAATTTTTAATTGTAAATTAAAACTGGAATTTTTTTTAT
Organism: Olivierus martensii; assembly: GCA_000484575.1. Taxonomy (NCBI): domain Eukaryota; kingdom Metazoa; phylum Arthropoda; class Arachnida; order Scorpiones; family Buthidae; genus Olivierus; species Olivierus martensii. The sequence continues at coordinate 19,855 of AYEL01071300.1, forward strand.
AATCACATTTATATGTATTACAATATAAATATTATATATCAACAATTATAATAGAAATTCTAAACTTCCAATAACTATTCAAACTCCACTAAATTGGTAATTAGATCTTATTGTAGTAATTTTTATTGAATTAGAGATTATGGCAGTTTATAAATAATTTCAACTTAAAAGTTTTACAAAATATTCTTTTTTTGATGATCTATTATTTTATCTATTTATTAGATGTATTATTTTTTTGTATGTAATAAATTATTAATAATTGAAATCACTTGATATTTTCCTGTTTAGTAAATTACTAATATTTTGTATCATTACTTTTTAATTTTTCCTTCTAGAATATTGGTTATTTTCAATATTGATATTATAAATATTAGTATTTTCAAGGCAAATGTTAGATGATACTTTTTATTAAGAATTTATATTAATTATGGATTATTTAAATTAATTATATTTTCCAAAAATGTTGCATTCCTAATTATAACAATAGATTTTTATTATTCATGAATTGAATAAGAAAAATAAAGTCAAAATGAAATAAGCAATAATGTTAAAGTGATATATAGTTTTATTTATAAAAGAGTTGATAATCTGATATAAGTTTTTAGGATTGATAAAATTTGTGTTGGAATTTGCTAAGTCCTACTCCAGTATTTAATGTCAAAAGGTGAAGTTTAGAGATAGAGTGAGAAATTTTTATGTAAACAACCACATTATCACCATTTTTTTATTCTCCCTCTCTCCCCTATCTACATTCCTGCTTGGGTGTCCAACTGTACTAGCAGCACAACTAATGCTGCATTGTCTTCGTTAGTTAATAAATATTTTTGTGTGTTAAATAGAATATTGATTAAGTCCTTTCCTCATCTTGAAACAATTTGATTGATTTGATACTATTTGGAACAATTATTTTTCATATACTATATCTTTACAAAAAAAATTATCAAAAATTCATATTATTTTTGATATAATTTTGTAGGTTGCTAAAAGAAAGATCTGTTTGTTTGAAAACTAGATTTGCTCACTGGTGATTAAATTGAATGGCAGTTCCATTATGTTAGAAAGATTTAAGAAAATATGTGCATATTGTATTTGGGGTCTGGAAAATTCTCTCCCTGCATTTCGCCTCCGACAATTTGCCCTGAGCACATTTCACCTCAGCCATTTTTGCCCCCTGCACTTTTTGCCCCAGCACATTTTGCCCCTATAGATAATGAATAGGCTACAAAATTGCAAATAATACACCAAGCTTTTAATGATTGTGAGGTGAGATTGGCTAATGGCCGGAATCTCACAAAGCAAGAACCAATTACCATATTTTACATATAGTTAATACTTCGAATAGTGCGAGAAATTCGTGGGATCCATTATTCGAACTAATCGAGGCCTACCTGAATAATTATTCGTCGAAAGCATTTGAGTTGAATGTCTCTTTCTTGATAATATCGATTCAAACTGATATTGCACTGTAAATTTTTCATATATAACAGGGGTGTTCAACCCGTCGATCGGAAAGCGATTTTTGGTCGATCTCTTGTTTATTCCTTTCAAGTTGATTCCTCCTTACAAATTTAATTAAAACTGAAAACGAAATAATTTATTTATCATTATTTTGTATTATTTTTTAATTCTCTTTGAGTGTATTGCTATTGTTTATTTATTTTTCGTTAAAATTGTCAAATCAGTAATTTTTTATCATTTGGAAGTATACACGTGAAAAGTTTCTAATATTAATTGATATTGCGCAAAAAATTCTGTCGGATCGACATACTTGTCAAAATCCGCTTTTTCAAATATGAACGTCATAAAAAACAAGAAACCAAATTACAAATGATCATTTGAATGATTGTCTGCGATTGGCCACTTCATATCAACCTGATTATGAAAGTATTGTGAGTTCCAAACAATGCCAAATTTCACACTAACTTTTTTTAATCAACAAATATCCTGACTTCTTAGCACTGTAATTGCTTATTTTTTACATTTAGGATGTTTTTGATTGGATATCATTTATTTTTTTAGATGAAAACAGTTTGAGAAAAAATTCTAATAACTTGGTAATATAATCATTAAACACTATTTTTAATAATAAACATACTATATGAATTTGGTCGAAATCGATTGAACGATTTAACTTATAGAGTCATTTCTATAGAAGAGAACTACACTCTTCTATTCCTTTTAATTTTATCTCGGGCTCAAATATTTCAGATGATTTTGATTGAGCTAGGACATGCTTCTATTTCAAATTTAGTCAAAAGCGGTTAAACAATATGATATGGGAGATATTTACGGAGAACGGATTCCCATTTCTCATTTATTTTGTTCCGATTGTACTGAAATGTTCACGAGACTTTGAGTAATCTATACCCTTTTCAACGAAATATGAGTTGCCTTATATGATAAAGAGCTTAAGGATTGCAAATGCCAATCATCCAATAGAATAACCGGTTTTTGTTTTGTTCATCCAATAGCAGTTTACTTTTTATCATCCACTAATAATTTGAAATGTTTGTTATCTTTTAAAAATTGTTAAATTAATGCTTTTACATTTCATGTTTATATTACTAAATATTAAATTAAATCTCTAATCGCTTAAAATTAAATAAATACAACGAATGACGTCATGGCCTTTAGTATTTAGCAGTAATGGCGGAAAATACAGTTGTTTGTTAGCGAGGAGAAATATTGTTCAGTCAAGCTAAAAATGCTATTTTAAATATATGTAAGTATTTTAAAAGTCAGAGATCTTACGAAATGACAAGTTTAACGAAACCTCACTCGATATTGTTATTTCTGTATCGACAATTAAAAGATTGTAATCGAAGGAAGCAAAACAGCAGACAATGAGCTGGAAATGGAAACACGCCAGTTAAATTGTCAACACTTGGAAAGAAAAGGCATTTTAGTATTTATAAAATAAAGATTAAAATATTTTAATCTAATTACTATGTTTTTAAATCAAACATCAAATCGAAAATGATGATAAATTCTATTGCGATCCGTTTTATCCTAACTGAAAAGACTCGTCGATCATCGAATTTGGCCTTGAAAGTTCTCTTCGTTGAAAAGGATATAGTTCTTTTATTAATTGGATTTAAAACTTCGAATTTAACAGTCGGAATTCTATTGAAAAACTTTTCTCAGATAAAATTCTCAGATTAATAATATTTAACTTAGAACGAAAGTTATATTTAGTTATATTTTAGCCATAATAACTCCTTTAATAATTTAATCAGTCAGTTACAATTTATTGTACTTGGCTCAGAGTCTCTACAATACCTCTTAATTTGGTACAATATAAATGGACAATCAGTTTGTATAATTATAAACTGATATAACAATGGTTACCATTCATCTATTGTTACGTCATTATGATAATATCACTGTTATATCTACAATTATTACGTATTCTGAATTTCATCTATTGTTGTGTCATGATTATATACGAGAACACATCCGTTCATAATAGTATTCTGTTATGTTAACAATGACGTAGCATTATTGCTAGGTATTTGTGGCGTCATTAATTCTTTCATTACTATTGACATTTACGAAGCCATCCATTGTTATGATCAATTCTTTCATTACTATTGCCTCCATCACTATTAGGTATTTGCGAAGCCATCCATTGTTGTGTCGTGATGAATAACATTCATTGTTACGTAGTGGACGTCATTCATCGCTGCGTCATGACATCATCATTTATAGTTCCATATTTGCTTCATTTAATTTAATCGTTTTCAATTAAGTGATCATTTATAAAGTTTTCATTCAACCTGTGTTATTGAATTCTGCATTCATTAAAGGAAGCTTAAAATACTATTTCCATAAGATAGAAAATTTGGGATTGATCAAAAATTAATCTTTTATATAAAATATCGGTTGATATCGTCTTAAAGATTTTTCCACCACCATTTTAAAAATGTTAATGATTTTTGTCCAATTTAAAATCAATAAACGATATCGTTCCTCTTGGAATTTTACAGATTTAAAATTTTTTTTTCCCAAATAAGTGTCATGTGATGTATGATTTAAAGGGAAAAATAATACAGTGGTACCTTGGTTAACAACTGTCTCGGATAACGACGGCTTTGGTTAACGACTCCTGATTATGTGAACTTCCGACAAAATAGAGCTCTGTAAAACAGTTCGCATCACGTGATTAATTAACTCAGTCAATCGTTATTTTTTTTTTTTAACAATCAATTCAAATCCGATAATATCATTATTAAAATTAATAAAATTAGGTTTGATAATATAATAGTCGGTTAATGTTCTATATTTATAAACGGAATGGCACTGAAGAGGAACACATGTTCGGGGTGAAATGTAGGGGGCGAATTGTCGGAGGCGAAATGCAGGGTGAATTTTCCATAAACCATTGTATTTAATAAATAACATAAATTTATTACATCATGGTTCTTTGCAAAATTTATCTGCATCCAAAGAGATTCCTGAAAATATAATTTTTATCATATTTTATCGATTTTGCATTTTTACCATGAATTTGTTTTGGAGAAATCTGTAATCCAATAAAATCTATAATTGACATGGCCTATATTCTGATGCTGCCAAATCAATGATGTTCCAGCAAGTAAATTATAAATTTCATATTTTGTTTCAGTTTAAATGTTTTAATTTTTTCAAAAATGTTTTTCAATGTTTATTTATTTATCAAAAAATTTTAAAGAAAAAATTATAATAATTTTTCTACCATTTCCAAATGTTAGAAAAACAATATTAATAGAAATTCTAAACTTCCAATGATTATCCAAACTCCAGTAAATTGGTAATTAGATCTTATAATAGTAATTTTTATTGAATTTGAAATAGAAAAACATAAAGAACATGTGTAAATGTTAGAAAAACATTTGAAAATTAAAAAAGAAATAATAATCACAAAATAAATTAAAACAAGCAATCAAAATATGCTAAGAAATTAGGCAAGAATTATTTTAGAAAAAGCAGAAATATGGATGAAATTAATATATAAAGAAATTTTGCTGTAACTGATGATAGTTAAAAGTTAGCCAACATATACATTTATTGGAGCATGAATATAATATCTCAGATCAGTTGCAAAATAATCACACTGCTTTTATTAAATATTACAATTGTCAGAAGTCATACAAACTGATCATAAATATCAGGGATTACTGCATTCATATTTAATATAAAATATCTAAATATACAGAGCAGCAAAATCCTCTTGACAGGTTTATTTTCTATAACAGATTGTTTTGCACATTTCCAATTCTCTCTATGTAGAGTTGGCAAAATTTCTGTGGTATATTTATTTAATACATATCAGTGTCAACTTATGGACTGGAAAATGATGGAGCAAGTTAAAAAAAATTAAGATATTTAGATAACTAATAGAAAATCGGAATTTCAATATAAATAATAAAACAAAAACATATCTATTAAAATCGTAAGCATAACATTATAAACTAGTATTAATAAATAATTACTTGTTTATACAAGTTTATGATGTTAATCAATAAAGTTATTAAGAATACCTTAACAACAGATTCAAAATATATAATTACAATAAGCCTTAGTATCAATAAACTTAAAAAAAATACATATAATAATTATGAATCATTGATATTTGAATCATTGAATCAGTAAAATATATAAACTACAAAGATTGTAAAACATGTTATCATGCACACACTCCTGCACAGAATTAAATAATTAAGATTTTGGAACTGATGCTAATGTTTTTAAACCCAAGCATATTCCATCAATGTTTCAACTAGCAACAACTCTTATGTCCATCTTCTCAGGTTATTTATCTGGAGCTTTTCCCAAGTATGGTAGAATGTGGTGATAGATTTTTTTTTTTTGTGAATATGATTTTTATTTTTATCACAATAATTTAGATTATCAAAACCAATGATTAATTTGCTAATCAAGGTGCTTTTTGTCAATGAATAATTTGATCTATTTGATAAAATTATTGATTAGACCAACTCCACTAATCTTTAAAGATGAGCTGCCCCTCATATATACATAATACAGTGAAAACTGACTTCACGACCATCTGTATAAGAAGACCACCTGATGTGATGCCCACTATTTTATGGGAACCAAATATTTTCCCGTGGAAATAATGCTATTTGACCCTCAATAAGATTACCATCTTCCTAACGCGACCATGACCATCATTTTTATGTACCAAATAAAAGTGAAACTGTCTATGATAACCATAATTTTTAATATCACTACTAATTGTTTATCTTCATTGCTTATATCAGTACCATTTTCTTTTAAACTTAAATTTTATTTAAGCCAAACCACTACAATTGAAAAAACTGCACCATATGAATTTTTCCCCATCATTCATATGATGAGAATGACGTAGAGTGCTGGAATAATGAAATCACGGGGTCATTTCCACTTTAATGCAATATCTTTTTAATATGCATGTTCCTTAGATTTGTATCTATGATATGATAATTAAATTTTGTATTAAAAAACTTAGAAATCATAACTTGAAGGCCTATGGTAAAGTGATATAGGGGAAACAGGGAAAGTGAAAACATTCAGCCACTGGATCCAGATGTTTTGCAAAGTCACTGGTTAGAACGAATGTCAATTAATACTAATTACAACTAAGCCTAACGGTCTACCGACTCTGCAATCCGGAGTTTGGCCTGAGCTCAGGTCTTAAACTAAATTCTAGCTTAAAACTAGTTAACTTCAAAAACAATCTAACAACTATTAATGTTAACCAGTAGAACAAAACTGAAACTTATAACAAGTAACAAATAAGTGTTAGATTGAAAACAACAAATGATGTTAGAAACTTACACTAATAAACTGAAGAAATTCTCAAACAAGTTAAATGACAAAAAAAATATAAATTTATTAGACTTCAAAAACACTTACAAAAGTGTTAATAAATGCTTTATTGAAACTATAATAAAACAGCATTCAAATAATCAACAAAACTTGTTTAATCTAACTCAAATAACAACAATCCAGTTATTCACAAAGAAAAGAACCTTAAATACTATTTAAATTCTACTATCTCCACTACTGATACAAAACTTCAAACAATAGTTAATCTTTACAAGAACTCAAATGTCACTTTGTCAACTTTACGTCAAAGACGACACTTCCTCATTGTTTTGATCGTTGCTTCTGTTTTTATATCTGGTGACTTACAATCCCGCACTTCGCTCATTTGCATACTTATATGTAACGAGTTTTAAGTTATTAGCTTACAGAGTAATTCCATTTGTGTCATCCTCTTACAATTAATTTAAATACCGAACAAAACATCGATACGGATCATTCTTACATTCACATATCAGACCAGTGGTAAGATTAGTTAGATAAGATGACATCATTAACCAGGACAGCTCTTCCAGAGGATTGTTTCCAATTCCGTCACACATGATTGCTAACTACGACAGAGAAGGTGGAAGTAAATTAACTCGTAACTAAAATATAATATGTTAGATAATAAGAAATTAACGATAAATAATAAAGTGCATAATAAAATAAAACAGGATAGGTCGGAGTTAATTTCCTCACAGTTTGTGTTCTGCACAAGTGTATTAATCAAGTGTAATCTCATACACATATAATGCTATCACTGCACTTTTTAAATGGTGAAACACGGCTAAACCATGGGTTAAACGGAAAGTTAATGCCTTGAATTTAGAACAGCAAATAAAAACGATTTAAAACAGTAAGAAAGGTCTTTCTGAATGAGCATTAGTAAAAAAATTTAACATGAGAAAACACAGATCCACAAAATATTGTCTCAAAAAGAAATTCTGACTAAATAGAGGAACAATGGAAATTGCAACCTTAAGCAAATGACACCCTGCAAGAAACATGTTCAAGAATTAAACTGGCATCAACAATAGAAAATAATAAAAAATTGTTGACTCAATTAAATGACGTAAAACACTGCTTTGCTGTAGAAATTATAAAAAACATACTATCAATAACAAAGCACTATTGATAGTTTTTCCGTACTAATTAAATATGTTGTGTTTTTTAATAAATAATAAACTGTGTGTTTTTGTTATAACATGTGTTTTTTAATAAATAATAAACTATGTGTTTTTGTTATAACATGTTTGTAATAACATGTGTTTTTGTTATAAATTGTAACAAAAACACATGTTTTGATTTTATTAAAGTGTAATCACACATGCTGTATTATAATTAACCTGTATAATAAACACAAAAAGCACTTTTTAGCAGTAAAATAAGACTTTTTTATTAAAAAGATTCTGCTAACGTTTTCAATCTGTGATCATCATCAGGCGGAGTTCTAAAGAATAACAAAGTTTAAAAGGAATGCTTGTTGTCATAGCAACCTTTAAATTCTTATTACACATTCATTTCAAAAAGTTTGAAAGTTTTCACAATTTAGAATAGAGAATGTGTTAGTGTTAATATTACTACAGAAACATAAGTGTAAATAATACAATAAAATGTAAAATAAAGTAAAATGTAATAAAATAAAGTACAATAAAGTAAAATAAAAATAAAAAATAAAAAACATAATTAAGGTGGGTCTTGTTGGATGGCCCTCTGTTGTGTTGTTATATGTTGTGGTACTCCCTTTGGTTGGTCAAGAGTGAATTCCGATTTTAGCTAGGGCAAACTTCCATGCTTGTGATGGTTCCCACGCCATTCTGTCATTTACCAGGTTTTTAAAGTTTTTTCTGCAGAATATTTCTAATGATTCAGATATGGTTGGCTGGGTGTATGGAGGCACTTTTTTAATTTTGCTCGTCTTGTCCCATAGGAATTCAATGTTTTTGGAGTAGGCTTCTTGTGCTAAAGAGGTGGATATTTTAGCCTGTTTAATGTCATTTTTGTGTTCCTCTACCCTTCTATTAATCATTGTGGAGGTTTCTCTTATGTAGGCGGTATCACGTTTTTTGTGTTTATTTCTTGAGTATTATAGTTAAGCAGTTGTTTTTTAAACAGTTAAATACAGTTTAACCTGTATAAGCCGACCACCTGTATAAGTGACCAGTTTTGATTGAAACGGGAAGTGGTTGTCTTATACAGGTTCTACTGTATTGATATATATATTTAAATATGAATATTCATATATATTTAAAAATATAATCACACTTTAATGCACTATTAGCAGTAGAGACATCTTAACTTAAAACTCTTATATATTTATAATAATAGATCTTATATATAGAATATAAGATAATGATGTTGTAATATAACTGTCTGAAGAATTAATCCACTTGTTGGCCTCGGTGGTCTAGCGGTATGACGTTGGGACATTTCCCGGTTCGATCCCGGGCTGAGGCAGATTTTTTCTTCTTCAGGTAAGTTAATTCAATCCCGGGCCGAGGCGGATTTTTTTTCAGACAAATTAGTTAAAAGGTGGTCTAGCGGTATGACGTTGGGACGTTAGCCCAAAGGTCCCCGGGCCGAGGTATTTTCTTCAGTTAATTTAGTTATAAATTCTAGTTTGATTATTAATTAATAGATAGTGCCACTCGTTGATCTAAATAAATTAATAATTATTCTAATTACGAGATGGCGCTAAAATTAGTTCAAATTAATTTGAATCATTAAAAATCAAGGGATTAAAATATGGCTGATTAAAATAGGATTATATGAATAATAGATCTATTGTTTTTCTTATTCTATGTTAGGAATAAAATATATAGATTCCTGGCTGGACAAAAATGCAACAGGAATATGTTACAACCAAACAAATCTTAAATATAACCAAAAATTTTTCATTTTTTAATATTTCATATAAGCCAACCTGTCTTTCTAAAAGTTTTCTTTGCAAAATTTTTTTTGTTATATATAAATATGGCAATATTTATTGCTCTATAAAGAATAATGTTTATTATTTTTATGTGTTATTTATTATTATTTAAATTTTTTAAAGTTGAATTCAATAAATTCAATTTAATTTTACTCAATTATTTATTTGTTTTGAAAGTTGTATAAACAGTAGATTTATCCAAAAGTGCTCTATATAAGATTAGTAAATGTTTTGATTCTAAATAATTTTTGATTTTTATTTTGTTTTGCAACATGAATTGGCTTTATATTGTTGTTTCTAAAATAAAATGAATTAATTACATTTAAATGTATAGCTTAAAAGGAAAATGCAAGAATTAGAAAATGAAATTTTATCCGAAAAACCTTGGCAACTTAAAGGAGAAATCACGTCAAATGTCAGACCTGAAAATTCATTATTAGAAGAAGATTTGTTGTATGATCATTTAATTCGTCAAGGTAAATATAATTAAGTTTATAATTTTGCCAAACAATACTATAATATTTCATTTGATTATTTATAATGATATTTTATATTTTTATCAAAAATGTTTCATTAATATTTTTATTTATTTAATCATCTGTTCACTATCCATCCAGTATTGAAGACTGAGATCTGTAAAAAAAACTAATAATTAGGTATCTATTTTAATAAATCATTAAAATAGTTAATTACTATTTTTTTACCTACAAATTACATATTTTAGAATTTATTACTACTTCAGTTTTTTTACCTATTATTTATTTGCCTACGAATTACATATTTTATTTTAGTTTTTACCCATTTAGTTTACCTACGAATTACATATTTTATTTTAGAATTTATTACTACTTTTGTTTTCCTACATATTGATATTTTAGAATTTATTATTACTTTGTTTAATTGGGACAGCCGCTTAATTTGAAACAAAATGGCTTGGCCCGATGTGTCCCAATTAAGCGGAATCCACTGTATCAAAATAGCTTAGTCCCAACATGTCCCAATTAAGCAGAATCCACTGTATATAATTCAATTGGCTTGGCCCGACATGTCCCAATTAAGCGGAATCCACTGTATGTTGCTGCATATATTTTTATGTTAATTGATTTCTTGGATTGATTAAACTTTTCTACTTTTGTATATATCTGTTCACTATATTAATAGATAAAAATCTTAAAATCAAATTATTATAATTATTCTGTTAGTATTAATATTTTATCCTAATAAGATTATAGAAAATTTCAGTTCTTTGAAATTATTTTTGTTCATTTTTTAATTACATATGATGTTGAAATTAATGTTTATGAAAACACTATACAGTGGATTCCACTTAATTGGAACATTGTTAATTGGGACAAATCTCAAAGAATGAAAACCAAACTAATAAACTAATACAAAATTTAAACGCTTAATTGGGACAACTTTTCGCTTAATTGGGACAGTAGCAAAAAAGGAATTTTCAATTTTTGATATATTTTAGGGGTTTTTTTGAAAGTATGACTACACATACATACACTAATCTTTGCCAAGATGTCAAGAAAGGATTTTACACTCAAGTAAAATTGCTTGGCTGAATAAAATTAAAAGCCAGCCATTTAATACAAGCTATGGTAGACTCGCTGAAATAAACCAAAATCTACCATAGCGCGTTTCCTACAAAAAGAAAATCAACTGCGTAAGGAATGGACATTACAGAAAGAAATTCCAGGAACATCGAAAAGAAAGCGTGATGGAAAGGATTCAGAAGTTGAAGAAGCATTAGATCAATGGATTTCTATAATTAGTGGGCGAAGCGTGAATATCATCATCCAGTATTGAAGACTGAGATCTGTAAAAAAACTAATAATTAGGTATCTATTTTAATAAATCATTAAAATAGGTACCTAATTATTATTTTTTTACCTATTATTTATTTACCTACGAATTAGATATTTTAGAATTTATTATTACTTTGTTTAATTGGGACAGCCGCTTAATTGGGACAAATTGGCTTGGCCCGACATGTCCCAATTAAGCGGAATCCACTGTATGTTGCTGCATATATTTTTATGTTAATTGATTTCTTGGATTGATTAAACTTTTCTATTTTTGTATATTTAAAATAATAGACATTATAGAATCTTATATCATTTTATAAAATCTTTCAATATATTATGAATTCTTTGAATTTACTGAAATGACAGTTCTTATTTAGCCTACATGGCAGTTAAATTTCTCAGTATAATTAATTATACTTTTCATTTTTCTGTTTATCATTAAGCAGATAATAATAACTTTAATGAGTATTTTAATTAGCCTTATGTGAAAAAATATATGATTACACAATATTTTTTTCTGATTGGTTCTTCTGCAAAATAATACAATAACTTACATCAGTATAAATAAACTTCCACTTGTATTAATGGTATAACAATAAGTAAGTCTTATTTGAAGTGGAAAAAAGATATAATTATTTATAGAAGTACTTTCGACCTCATTAAGTCATCATCAGCTCATCCAGTATTGAAGACTGAGATCTGTAAAAAAACTAATAATTAGGTATCTATTTTAATAAATCATTAAAATAAGTACCTAATTATTATTTTTTTACCTATTATTTATTTACCTACGAATTAGATATTTTAGAATTTATTATTACTTTGTTTAATTGGGACAGCCGCTTAATTGGGACAAATTGGCTTGGCCCGACATGTCCCAATTAAGCGGAATCCACTGTATGTTGCTGCATATATTTTTATGTTAATTGATTTCTTGGATTGATTAAACTTTTCTACTTTTGTATACAGTCAAAGCCAGTTATTAAGGGAGTCGGTATAAGGAAAATTCATCTGGTCCCAGCGAAAAACCCATGTTTTGTATGTATTTTTCATTGGATATAGTGGATTCAGAAATAATGGAAAATTTGGCTATAAGGGAGATTTGTTCAGAATTAATTAAAGCTTTTTTAAACTGCTATTCAATATGATACTAACTTTAAATATAAGCACTTCAGCAGTTGCTCCCTTGTGATGACCTACTTTTCCTTGTCCAGCCATCAGTGTAATTTATTTAAAAATAACAAAAACATCAAAAAAGCCAATTTGTTGCTTTTTTCTCTCTCTATTCCCTGACACAAATCTTAGTTAAACCTACAGTGATAAATAAATCTCTGTTCAGTTGAAATTAACAAGTCGTTAGACTTATTCCACTTCGTTAGCATCACTAACAGTTCTTATACATAGAAATTGCTAAAAAGTCTGATCCTCAGATTTCTGCAATAGCCAAAATTTTTTTGTCATTATTAATAATTCAAAAATGAATAAATACAAATTAAATTAAAATTGTAGTTCCTCTAAAAAGACAAAATCCACAAGTGGCACTGTGCCCTAAAAATGATGCCACCTAACATTTTGTTATTTGTTAATTTGTTTTGTTAGTTCATAGAAATTTTAGTGTTATATGCCAAGTTTAAGATTAATTGACAAGATTTCTGCTCATTTATATGAGCAGGAAATATCTGGAATTAATATTTCTTTGCATTCTTCTTTTTCTGCACTATTGAAAGACAATTATACTAAAAACTAGCACTATATTACAGAAATTACTTTATTTTCACAAACATTTTCAACTCTCCTTCAGGGTCATCATCAGGTTTAATAAAAGCTTTCTACCCAACAAACTTATAAGGTAGACTTTATTACCCCCCTCGTTTTACACATGCGTGGTGGAAAAAAAATGGACACATCTTACATCAACGTACAATTGTAAACACCAGCATCTAGGGTGTCAAAAGCCAAGTTGATATTTAATCCCAATTTAAATTGCCAAAACATGTAATGGACTTTTTACAAAGATTCTCAACTGATATCTTACAATTGTTATCCTAAGTGTACAAAATATACGACTAAAAAATACTTCAAATATCTCAAACCTATTGGAAATACATATTTTTTACAAAAATAGGATATTAGTAAAACTCAAGGAATATATATAGGCCATTAAAAACATAGTTGTAAAAATTAATTTCGTCGTAACGCTTGATGCATAGGTTGAAGCCATATGCACCAACTATAATGTCTTTTGGATCTTTTTTAATCATTTCTTATAAATTATTTACCAACCACTTCCATGCATTGGAAAGAGAACTTGGGTCATTGGTATTGATAACATAATCAATTTTAGATTGTTTAACTATGTCTATTGACTTTGCCATTATCCCTTCAGTTCGGTGTGTGACACGTTTGACTATTTTAGCTTCTTTCCATTTTATATATATGTTGTGTTCTATTGCTCTAATTCCTAGAGCTGTATTAGTTTCACCTTTTTCTATATTCCTCATATGCTCTTTTAACCTTTCTTCTAAATTGCAGCTTGTGGATCCGATATATTTTTCTTTTCTGTTTAGGTCTAGATTGGAGATCGGGATTTCGTAAACACCTGTTTTTTTTTTTTCCATATGCATCTTTATCGTTTCTAAGTAATGAGAAGATGGTATCTTTCTTTTTGCAAGCTATTTTAAAATTTGTAGTCTTTTCTATGTCATTATAAACAATTTGTAACTGTGGTTGGTAGTCGACGCTTCTATATTTGACTTCTTTTGACGGCATTTTTTACTTTTCTTTTGAGTTTAAGGCTTTTATAACAGAGGATAGTATTTTTTTCAGGAAAATGTTATTATATCCGTGTTTTCTTCCTTGCAAGAATATTTAATTTATTTCTATATCTCTATCTGCTTTTGTACTGCAATGCATAAAGGCTCTTCTAAAATGAGCTGTAAAGTCTGAGGCTTCATGAGTCAGTTTCGCTGTCGACGAGTTTGGTATGAATAATGGTACATAGGTTGGTTTGCGATATACTTTAGTTTTATATGAATTTCCTGTTACTTCTACTTGAACGGGTAAGAAGTTTATCTTTTTACTACAAGCAGTAAGAAGATAAACTTGTTACAAGCAAGCAGAAAGAAGATAAACTTCTTAGAGTCTAAGAAACTCATAAAACTAAAGTATATCGCAAACCAACCTATGTACCGTTATTCATACCAACTCGTCAACAATGAAACTGACTCATAAAGCCTCAGCCTTTAGAGCTATTTTTAGAAGAGCCTTTATGCATTGCAGTACAAAAGCAGATAGAGATATAGAAATAAATTAAATATTCTTGCAAGGAAGAAAACACGGATATAATAACATTTTCCTGAAAAAAATACTATCCTCTGTTATAAAAGCCTTAAACTCAAAAGAAAAGAAAAAAAAGCTGTCAAAAGAGGTCAAATATAGAAGCGTCGACTACCAACTACAGTTACAAATTGTTTATAAACCCTCTGTTATAAAAGCCTTAAACTCAAAAGAAAAGAAAAAAAAGCCGTCAAAAGAGGTCAAATATAGAAGCGTCGACTACCAACTACAGTTACAAATTGTTTATAATGACATAGAAAAGGCTACAAATTTTAAAATAGTTTGCAAAAAGAAAGATACCATCTTCTCATTACTTAGAAACGATAAAGATGCATATGGAAAAGAAAAAACATAGGTGTTTACGAAATCCCGATCTCCAATCTAGACCTAAACAGAGAAGAAAAATATATCGGATATACAAGCCGCAACTTAGAAGAAAGGTTAAAAGCATATGAGGAATATAGAAAAAGGTGAAACGAATACAGCCCTAGTATGTATAAAATATTCAAGAAATTGTATTGACATGAAAATGATTTCCATTTTCTTATAATTCTGCAATATCTACAATTATAGTGGTTTTTCTATCAAAAATAGTTATTTATAATGGGTATGTTTTTGATAGAAAATACAATAGATAAAGATAGATGATATCTTTATTTTATTAATTGTAGGAGTTGTATTTTAGTAACTATAGGGATTAGTAAAAATTTCTAAAGAAAAATGTAAAGATACATTTTCTTTCATTATCCACAAAAGTTGCTTTCTTAAAATTAACTTTTATGGAAAATAAAAGATACGCTCACCTGTCTTTCATTATCCACAAAAGTTGCTTTCTTAAAATTAACTTTTATGGAAAATAAAAGATAGATATGTGGGAGTTGAAGCGTGGGACGTCTGTACTTTGTTACTCTCCACCTCAATTTTTCCCGCTCACGATTTAAGACAAAACAAGAGAAACTAGAGATTTAGAAAAGAATTCAAATGAAAGGAGAAACCACTTGTTAAAACAAATACAGGTAGGCCTTGATTAGTGCGAGTTCGAATAATGTGATTTCGATTAGTATGACTTATAAAAATGATACCGCTTTTCAGTTAATGCGAGCAAATATTCGATTAATGCGAGTTGTAAGCATAGACCAGTCTTTACGAGCAAATATTCGATTAATGCGAGTTGTAAGCATAGACCAGTCTTAGTAATAAGGATTATCCCCATTTATGGTGTCAATTAACAAATTAATATTAATTTTCGGTTGGTAAAACCGGACGAGGAGCAGTCCAAGAACAGTCACTTGGCTTTGAAGGGGGTGAAACATCAGAAAGATGGGCTTTTTGCCATTAACTGTTTAACATTACTGTACTATTATTTAGATTTGCTATCGTATACATACAGTATAGTATAGAATTTTCTCTTTTAAAAAGTATCGAAATGGATAAAAGGAAGAACACTTCTGATGATAAAACAGGAAACGAAAAAAGAAGAGGTTGGTGATTACCCTATAGCAAAAAATGGATTGATTGATCGACATAAAAGAATACTTTGTTAAATTTTTTTAAATAAGGATTGTGATTGATCGACATAAAAGAATACTTTGTTAAATTTTTTTAAATAAGGATATCTTTACAAAATTATTTGCCTATTTTCTTAAATTTTTTTAAATAAGGATATCTTTACAAAATTATTTGCCTATTATATTGCTGTAAAATAAGGATATCTTTACAAAATTATTTGCCTATTATATCGCTGTGCTACTTTATTATTTATTTTGTTTTGTTTATTATCTGATTTCTTTATTTAAAATAAAACTTGTGAAAAATATTTGTTTTTGTTATCTTTTGCTGTCGTATTCTGCTAATAAACAAATAAGTTTTGTTATCTTTTGCTGTCGTATTCTGCTAATAAACAAATAGAAATTTGTTTTTTTTTATCTTTTGGTGTCGTATTCTGCTAATAAACAAATAGCGTTTTTGTTATCTTTTGGTGTCGTATTCTGCTAATAAACAAATAGAAGTTTGTTTTGTTATTTTACTTTAAAATAAAACTTGTGAAAAAAATTTGTTTTTGTTATCTTTTGGTGGTATTCTGCTAATAAACAAATAGAAAACTTGGAAAATTTCTCATTGGTTTATTAACTAACTTGTGAAAAAAATTTGTTTTTGTTATCTTTTGGTGTCGTATTCTGAAAACAAATAGAAAACTTGTTAAAAATTTCTCATTGGTTCGTAACTTCACTAACTAGTTCTATCTGGAACTAATTTACTGATTCAATAAAGTTGCAATGCTCCAATTGCAAATCGGACTATTCACTCAATTCTCGACCCAGAATTGGCGGTAGCTTGCAAATCGGCCTATTCACTCAATTCTCGACCCAGAATTGGCGGCCACAAACGAACTATCCACTCAATTCTCGACCAAGAATTGGCGGCCAGGCAGCGCTCAACTTCCGCTTTCGATTCACTATTTTGGTTTCGATTTGGCGGTTGGTTTGATGATGGCGATTCGCTATTTTGGTTTCGATTTGGCAGTTGGTTTGATGATGGTTTGAACGCAATTCCTGGTAACTTATTAATTTAGATGATGAACAATGATGTAAACGCTATTTTAGTTTTGATTTGGCGGTTGTTAGCTATTTTGGTTTTGATTTGGCAGTTAGTTTGATGATGATATGAGACGAATATTTTAGTTTTGATTTGGCGGTTGGTTTGATGATGATATGAGACGCATTTCCTGGTAAGTTATTAATTTAGATGATGAACAATGATGTAAAATACTGGTAAGTTATTAATTTAGATGATGAACAATGATGTACACAATTCCTGGTAAGTTATTAATTTAGATGATGAACAACAATGTAAAAGTGAAAATAAATATTTAATTTAGATGATGAACAATGATGTAAAATATGAAAATAAATATTTTTTAAGCGGTTGGTTTGATGATGGTATGAGACGCAATTCCTGGTAAGTTATTAGATTTGGCAGTTGGTTTGATGATGGTATGAGACACAATTCCTGGTTGTTTTAATTTAGATGATGAACAATGATGTAAAATATGGTATGAGATGCAAATCCTGGTAAATTATTAATTTAGATGATGAACAACGATGTAAAATATGATTTGGTAAGTTATTAATTTAGATGATGAACAATGATGTAAAATATGAAAGTGAATATTTCTTAAACTGTTAGTGTTAAGTAAGTATTGTGGTTATTCATCATGAGGTTAGCTAATGGTTGGAATCTCACAAAGCAAGAACCAATTATCATATTTTACATATACAGTGGTGGACAAAAGTATTGATACCCCCTCCATTTTTTTATTATTTTGGCAATATTAGTGTTTGAAGTTAATGTAACGTTTTCAAACCATGTTTATTGAAATCTCTGTAATAAGTTATTCTATAGCAATAAATTTTATAAAATTTATTACATAAATTGTTATAGGAAAAAAATAAACCTAAAAATTGCTGTGGACAATTGTATTGATACCCTAAGAATTTTAAAAATAAACTTATTCTTTCTATTTTTGTTTTAAATAATTTCAATGGAAAACGTATGCAATATGTCGTATGATGTCATACGTACATAAATAATTTACATATTGTCATCATAGTGTCATAACAAGGTAACAACATAAAGATAGGGAAAATGAAGGAATGGAGTCAAGATGTGCATGAAAATGTCATAAAATTGCATAAAGCTGACCATGGATACAAAAAAATTAGTTCTCGATTGCAGATTCTTGTTTCAATTGTACAAAAAATCATTCAGAAATGGAAGTGCCATGGCACTATAACAAATTTAACATATGCAGGTTGCCCATCATTATTGAGTGATAGAGCTACTCGCTT
>AYEL01071305.1:0-11810 GCA_000484575.1 Olivierus martensii
GCCCACACATATTACATACATTGTCGTACATTGTGCAATCTTCATGTATTTCATACAGTCCATTCCATTTCATACAGTCGATGCATTGAATCCAGTCAACATTTTTTGTTGTATTATTGTAGTCTTCCAAGCATTCTACGCAAAGATTTTCTTCCGTATCTTCCTCTTCTTCATCTGATACAGCTAACTCTATATCTTCCTCTTGCGATTCAGAAGATGATGAGGATTGTCTCTTCATTTTTTAGTCAACCTTTTCGCTGTTGTTCCCGCTTGTTTCCTGTTTTTTTTTCCTTTTTGTTGAGTTTTTGTTTTTGTTGAGCTTTTTTCGAAATAAATTCAGGAGAAGTGAATATTGTTGTTTAAAAGATTGAGAACCACTGGTTTAGATGACCATAGCATAAAATGTTTGTAATTGTTCTAGCCTCTTTTTGCTTTTTTGAGGGATATTTTCGTTATCTGTTATATTTAGTTTCACGTTTTATTTTAATATTGTTATTTTATATATGTATATATCTTTGTTTTTTTATCTTTGTTCTTTTACTATATTTTAAATCTTATTTGTAATTTTTACAACAGATGTTTATTAAGTTAAAAACATCAAAAATAAGTTATTTTTGAATTTTTAGTTTTTATATTTACTGTAAAGGTTATATTTATTTTTAATTTTGTCTTATCATTTTATCATTTTTCTTATTTATAGGTATTTTCACTACTTTTACTGTTGTATGTTATTTTATGGTTATATCTATTTCATTGCCCTTTTACACATTACCTTGACGCAGCTTGGTCTATAAGGCCCTTGCACCATAAAACCGCACACAAGCAACCAACCATACATTGAAAAAATTGTCACATCACTTAGGCGGGTTCACATAGCCAGCGACAGCGATTTGCTATGCATTAAAATCAGCGAGTTGCGTTCTGAGAGAAAAGCAGCGATTAAATTATAGCTGCAATTGTAGTTGCGATAAAGTTGTACTTATCACAATAATTGTGAATTTTCTAGCTATAAACTTTGCCTGTCATGTAATCAGATTTCAGGTATATAAAATACTAATAATAAATTTTATAAATTAGATTTGCTTCTTGACTTTCACCAAAACTATCTTCAAATTGTGATATATTTTCATTTGATGTAATAATATTTTCATTGTCTTCCATATTAGATGTGGTGCTTTAAAAATAAATTTGCATATTATATATGTGAGCATATTGAATATTTTCTGTAAACTTCATGCATATATATCATCTTACCTTCTTTGATCAATAACATCTCGCAGAAATAACATCTGTTTAAAATAAATCCATTTTACAGCTGATAAAGATTCTTCAATATTTTTGATACCTGTACCACTTTTATGATGTACAGCTTCATAAAAGTTATGTCTAAACTGATCATACAAATTCTTCCATACTTTTTTGCAAGTTGTTACTTTAAATTAAGAAAAAATACAGTATAAATATTTCAATTTCGCAATAAATTTTATTTTAGAATAGATGAAAAATTTAAAAATTAGAAAATAAATCTTAAATATATTTGTTTATAATAATGATAACCCTGATTCTTTATTATGTAAACTGTCTTCAAGATAAAACATTGTAAAATTAAGCATTTGGTTTTTCTTTAATTAAAATATTATTAATGTCATAGAGAGATATAATAATCGTATAATATAACAAAGGCAACAGTACTGTATTCTGTATAATTTAGACTTCTGGGCATTGTGTATGTTACATTTCAGGAAATTAAATATTTTAAAATACTAATAACTGCAGTTTATAAAAAGAATAAACAGAGAATATTTAATAGATATAAAATTCCACTATTCTATTTGATATTAATTACTTTATATATTTAATAAGATTATCAACTTACCATCCCATGTCATCGTTTCAGAAACTTCCATCCATAATTTTCTCTAGTATTTTGTCTTTATATTCAAAAAGATTTTTTTGCCACAATGCAGGTCTACAAAACATAGCAGAAATTAATTTCTCTTTTTCTTCTATTTCAGTTTTCTTTTCGGATTGATATGTCGACATATTCTACTTCAAAATACAGCAAAGTTCCCTATATGACGAAATCTAAAATGGCGTTTTACTACTCTTCGAAAATCGCTAATTTCCAGCGAAAATATCCAGTCGAATTGGATATCTGCGAGAACGTTGTTTCTCGCTAAAATATGGCCATTCTGCGAATATCGCTAACACGCGCGATAACATTGTGATAGCGACTGCGACAAAATAACGACGATAATCGCGTATTTCTTCTCGCTTCTCGCAAATCGCTGGCTATGTGAATCCGCCTTTATAGTCGCTTTGATTCGCGAAGAAGGCCCTTGAGCCATTTAGTGTCACTCAACCAGCCATTATTGACAAGCATTTTAACTGTTTAGGACTTTTTGATTTTTTTTATCGGACATCGGTATTGTTTATTTAATTTTATTTTATTGCTTTTTACTTGTTCTTTTTACAGAATTTTATATATATATTTGCTTTTTTATTCATAAGTTTTATGTTTGACTAAGTGCGACATTTTTAGTAAGTTTAACAACAGTTTGTTGTTAAACTTATTAAAAATTGTACATTTGACAATTTTTCTCATTTTATTCATTTCTTGATAATCATTACATCTTTTATCTGAAATTTTATCCTAGTTTTTGGTGTAGTGTGTCTAAGAAGCTCTTGCACCACTAAACCAAACTAGAGCTAATTAAAGATCTATTTTGTCGTCGTTATGCTGAAATACGATATAATTATATCGTAATACGCCCCACATTTTGAACTTGTTCAATAAAACACACTTGTAATCAAACAACGTTTATTTATTAGGAACAATCGTTACAATGGTCTATTAGCTCTCTAATAATTGCACATTTTCTAAGGAATTGAACACATTTTAAGAGATAGGTACTTTATAAAAAAACACTCAAAAGGGTCGTTTTCCCCGGAGGGTCGGTGAAAAATGCCCCACAAGAATCACTTTAAAAAAACCAACATAATAACTATAAAAAATGACAATAATATTACAAAACTAAATTTAAATCACTTAAAGGTCCTATTTCTGTCGTCGGATTCGGAAACGCCCACACATATTACATACATTGTCGTACATTGTGCAATCTTCATGTAACCATTTCTTACAGTCGATGCATTGAATCCAGTCAACATTTTTTGTTGTGTTATTGTAGTCTTCCAAGCATTCTACGCAAAGATTTTCTTCCGTATCTTCCTCTCCTTCATCTGATACAGCTAACTCTATATCTTCCTCTTGCGATTCAGAAGATGATGAGGATTGTCTCTTCTTTTTTTAATCAACCTTTTCGCTGTTGTTCCCGCTTGTTTCCTGTTTTTTTTTCCTTTTTGTTGAGTTTTTGTTTTTGTTGAGCTTTTTTCGAAATAAATTCAGGAGAAGTGAATATTGTTGTTTTTCGCTTTTTATGCTTGATATTTAGGTATGACAGGAATAGGTCGGATTTCTTTTAATATTTTCGTTGGTGTATCTTTGGTACCAACTATCAAAGATACACCAACTACCCATAATCTAAAACAATAAAAACTTATATTAATAAAAATATTAGACTTACAAAAGTGAGGCATATTTCACTTTAAAATACTGGGCGTATTTTCCAAAGTACAGGCAAATACGCCCCACTGCTTGCCGAAACAAACCGGTTTAAACTTGTCGAAAACACCGTTTGCACTGAGTAGCTAACATACCAAAGTAAAAGTTAGAATCACTTCATCAACTGTTTTAACTTCTATACGATAAAATGTACATATAAAAACTCAACTCAAGTAGTGAATAAATCCAAACAGATTTTTCAACAAAATCAATTTTTTTTTCACAAGAACGCTTTGGACGCCGCCACTCCCATTTAAATATGTACTCGTATTGCCATATGTCGGATGCAAAGCGCACTAGCTCAACCGAGTGTTAGGTGACGTTGCACGTAAAGTGGGGCGTATTTGCTGATGGGGCATATTCCACGGTTTTACCCTATATCGAATTTCAGCATGACGTTGTTTTTGTGTTTCATTGAATATAATTATATTATATACAATGAAAAACAAAAACATTTTTGGGAAATGATTGCATTTTTGAAAAATACTTCAATATTTTTATGGAAAGTAATTACAATTTAGACCTTGATTTAAGATTATTTTCCGGGACGCTTTAATCTCGTAAACTAATTTAAAAGTGTGCGCATTTATAAAAAAAATTTTGTATTTAGAGGTAAAAATAATTTTACAATAAATTGAAAACAGAAATATGATTCTATCGATTTTATAAATGTCACTGCATAGCAAGATCTGTCTAACTAAGCTCAATAAAAGAGATATGACTGAAATTATGTGATGAATACCATATTACTTCATGCCTTATTAATTATTTTAAGCTTTTTTTGCATTTTTATTTAATATAATTTTTGATTGCTAGAATAGATATCAAACAAATGCAATTTGCAACTTCTCACTTGAATGTTGTTAACATTTTTGAGAGCAGGAAAGGCAAACTTCAGCAGTTGCATATTATTGCATTTTGTTTTAGAAATGTTCATACAATTGCCCCTGTGGGTGGGGGATAGAAAACGCCCACCGTCTGACCCATTTGTTGTAGTAAGAGGCGTTTAAAGGGTTCCCAATCTTAAGATGTGAGCTTCCATACTGAGTAGATGAATAACGGGAGCAAGAACAATAATCGATGCCTATCCAGTTTGACTCTTGGCAGATGGAGAAAATCTCCAGAACTTTTTTTGAGCATAAGCAAGCCATGCCATATGAACATTTTACTCCTGCCAATCCGAAACCTCACAGGTCCTAAAAAATCCTAAAAAGTCAGTCATCGGACCATCTTTCCAAGAGTTCCCGCATGATACCATAATGCAGGAGAGCTGTTGCAGATGCACAGTGGTTAAGACTTACTTATAAATAAAAGTATAAGAGGATTTACTCATAGGTTTGTCCTGGAAATGGAAGGGAGAATAGGTAAAAAATTTCCACCAAAGAAAGTGTGGCAGGTCACTAGGGAAGATAGAGGCATCCCGTCGCATTACCATCCGTCGCGACGGCAAGCAAATCCCTACTAGAAACATCATTCTAACACTTAGTACTCCACATCTGCCAGACTCCATCAACGCAGGTTATTTGCATTGCAAAATCAGACCGTACTTTCCTAATCCCTTAAAATGCTTCAACTGTCATGAAGCAAAAACTTGCCGTGGTAAAGCCACCTGTCCTAAATGTGGAAAGGACAACCACGGTGATGAGAATTGTAATACTGGACTATATTGCGTCAATTGTGGTGGAAATCATCCGGCATACTCTCGATCCTGCCCCACTTGGAAGGTCGAGAAAGACATTCAATCAATCAGAGTTACTCAGAACATCTCTTAGGGCGCGGCTCGCAAGCAAGTCGCCCGATTTCATTTGGCGAAGATATTTGCAGCTGCAGTGAAGACTAAAAACACCAATTCCATCAATGTTCAAACTGAGATCTGCCCACCTACTGAATCATTTGCAGAATGAATGAGAAAGATCTGCACTCTTTCTCAGACACCGAAAACATCATCATCTACAACCACCGTTATTTTAGTAGCAACTAGTCCTCAACAATCCACATCAAGAAAACAATACTTCAAGCAACAACGGAAGAAACGCCTTGAACTCGGAAAGCCATAAGCAAGAGACACCAGCCAGGAGCGAACAGAGGTATCTGCTGATAGCTCTAAAGAGATGGAAGTGGGGAATACTACCTCACAACCAAATGAAAAATTATCAAAGAATAAAAAAGAGAGAACTCCGATTCATCCTCCCAATTAACTCCTTTAATGTTCCACTCCATAATTCAATGGAATTGTCGTGGTCTCCGCCACAATATTGTGACATCAGGTCTATATCCTCCTTCAGCCCATCCTTGCGCTCCAGGAAACACACCTTAATCCTGGTGATACGTTCTCGTTAAGGAGGTATAGCATCCACTGAAAAGACTATACCAATCACGATCGTGCAAGTGGTGGTGTTGCAATTTTAGTGGCCCATCACATCCCATCTTTGCCAGTTTGGCTTAACACCAATCTGCAGGCAGTAGCTATCCGTATTTCTGTTGGTTACACTTTCACACTATCCTGCATCTACCTGCCACCAGACGAAATAATAGATGGATCCGATCTTACTTCTGTCATCAATCAGCTACCTACACCATTCCTTCTTTTAGGCGATTTCAAAGGACACTACCACTTATGGGGTTCTGATAATATCAATCAACGTGGTAGGCCGTTGAAAAATTCCTATCCGATCATAATCTTGCCCTATTCAACAAGGGAATCCGTAGCTATTTTCATGCGCCTTCTCGAAATTTTACCGCCATCGATCTCTCGATATGCACTCCTGACCTCCTACCAAAGTAGGACTGGCACGTGAGTGACGACGTTCTTGGTAGTGATCATTTCCCCATCTTTTTAACATCTCTGGGGGCTGGAAGCTGTGAGCTTTCCCGCGCGACAAAATGGAGGACCGAGTCTGCAGACTGGCAGCTTTGCACCACCCTTGCTTTGATCTCTTCATCCATGGTGAAGACTGTAGATATCGAAACGGCAGTCGAAACTGTCACTGCATGTATTATTGAAGCAGCTGAGATTTCCATCCGTAAAACGTCAGAAAGATTTCCTAAACACACTAAACCTTGGTGGAACGACGACTGTGAGGTTGGCCAACACAAACAAAAGAAGGCGTGGGGTATTTTTCGCCGATATCCCACTGAAAGAAATTTCATTACCTTCAAATGTGCAAAGGCCAACTTTCGGAAAATCCGACGTCAGAGACAAAGGGATTCTTGGAGGAGGTACGTTTCTACTATCACGTCCTCTACTAGTTCCAAGGTAGTATGGAACAAAATCCGTAATATCAATGGAACAGCTACATTCCATCCAATTTCCATGCTCGACTATCAAAGTATTGCTAATGTGCTCGCCTCCACATTCTTTTCTGTTTCTAGCAGTAGCAATTACCCTGATTCTTTTCAATCCATAAAGTCGCGTGTCGAAAATGCTTCCTTGAACTTCAGGCCCTCTACACCTGAAGAGTACACCCCTTTCACAATGGTCGAGCTTCACACGTCTTTGCACCGTTGTGGCAATACTGCTGTAGGTACGGACTCCATCCACTACAGCATGTTGAAACATCTTTCACCAGATTCCCTTTCTAACATTCTGTCCCTTTTCAACCGAATCTGGGCAGAGCATGTGTTCCCATTATCCTCGACTAGATCTATTATCATTCCTTACCCCAAACCAGGAGAAGATCCCAAGAACCCTTCTCACTGTAGACCAATTGCTTTGACTAGTTGCCTTTGCAAAGTTCTCGAACGTTTGGTGAACTACCGCTTAATATATTATTTAGAAAAATTTGGCCACCTTTCACCGTACCAGAGCGGATTTCGTCCTTCCCGGAACACAACAGGCAATTTGATACGCCTTGAGACATCTATTCGAGAAGTCTTCGTGAGACGCGAACATCTGGTATCCATCTTTTTTGACATTGAGAAGGCATACGATCGGGCCTGGCGTTTCGGAATTCTCCGCGACCTTCAGCAATGTGGTTTGCGTGTGATCCTACCGATATTCATAAGGAACTTTTTACATCTTCGTTTCTTCCAGGTCCGAATTAGTTCAATTTTATCTTCTCCCCATTTACAGGAGGAAGGTGTACCTCAAGGCTCTATTTTAAGCGTCACATTGTTTTAAAAATTAATGGTATCATAGCCTGCTTACCCCCAGGCTATGAAGAGCTCGTTATGTTGATGACGACTTTCAAATCTCCTGCCAGTCCACAAGCATGAGGCTTATCGAGAGACAGCTACAGACTACTTTAAACCGGATCATTAAATGGGCTTATGAGAATGTGTGTGGAGAAAATGAAAACTCAACATCCTGTGTTCACTACTGTCGGCGACGTGGCCTCCATCCAGATCCGGAGGGCTTCCTGAGTGGCATTCCCATTCCTATTGTTAAAGAAACCAAATTTCTAGGTGTTTTCTTTGATCGGAAGCTCACTTTCCGTCCCCATATCCTCTATCTGAAGGGAAAGTGTACTAGAGCAGTGAACATCCTGAAAACCATCTCTTCTTTGTCGTGGGGCGCAAATCGATGTTCAATGATACGAATATATCGGTCGCTGATCCGATCTAAGCTGGACTATGGATCTGTTATTTTCGATTAAGCGAGAGAGTCCACTCTGCGGATGTTAGACCCCATTCACCATCAGGCACTTCCTTTGTGCACTGGGGCACTCCGAACATCACCAATCCAGAGTCTTTATGTAGAAGCCTTTGAACCTCCACTTTCCATCAGGAGGAAACAGCTGTCTCTCTATTACTACACTAAATTGAAGTCTCTGTCAAATAATTCTGCATGGCACAGTGTTTTCGATCCCATGTTTCCTACATTGTTTGCTGCTCGACCTTCCTGCGTTCCATCGTTTGGTCTTCGAATGCAAGAATTACTCAATGAGGTCGGTATTGATATATCAGCCATATGTAAATTTGAATATCTCTCCATCGCATCCTGGGATGTCTGTCTCATAGCGGTGGATTTTAGCCTTTGATCACATCCTAAGGATTCCATTCCAGACTGCTTTCCGACATCTCTTTGCAGATATCCACCAAATGAACGCAGACTTTGTTTCTATCTTCACGAATGCTCCAAATCCGATGGCCATGTGGGATCCGCTTTTGTCTGCGATGACGAAGTCCTGTCTTAGCAGTTATCCCCATTGGCGTCTGTGTTTACTGCAGAAATTAAATCTGCCCATCTAGCATTGAAGCCTATCAGAACAAAAGGGCACCGTCGCTGTGTGATATATTCGGACTCATTGATTACATTACAAGCGCTTATCTCGTGGAAATTCTCCGCACATCACTCGTTCCAACTGTTCGCAGGCTTCTATCCCTTTTGTCATCCCAGAGATGTGTTACCAAGTTCTGTTGTTTTCAGGACATGTTGAAAATAAAGGGAATGAACTGGCCGTCGTCGCGGCCGACTTGGCAGCGACGACGGCCATTCATTCGAACAACTCTCATCCCTTGTCAGTCCCTTACATGGATTTAAAGCCCGTCATTAAACAGAAGCTATTGTTCTTGTGGCAGAATGTGGGATGAGCACACCAATAATAAGCTTCATGAGATCAAACCACTGATTTAGCAATGGGATTACAGCCATTGCAGGACGCCCGTCAAGATGGAGGACCGAGACTTCAGACTGGAAGCTTTTTCCAGCATTTCTTCGATTTCTGCAGCCATGGTGGAGACTCCGGATATCAAAACGGCAGTTGAAACAGTCACCGCATGTATTATTGAAGCAGCTGAGATTTCCATCCGTAAAACGTCAGCAAGATTTCGAAAACACACTAAACCTTGGTGGAACGATGACTGTGAGGAGGCCCATAAGAAACAAAAGAAGACTTGGGGTATTTTCCGCCGATACCCAACGCAAAGAAACTTCATTGCCTTCAGACATGCAAAGGCCAACTTTCGAAAGATCCGACGTTAGAGCCAAAGGGATTTTTGGAGGAGGTACGTTTCTACCATCACGTCCTCTATTAGATCGAAAGATCTGGGACAAGATTCGAAAGATCAACGGGACATCAACATCACAACCCATTTCCATGCTCGAACATAACGGTATTAGTCTAAGTGACTATCAGGTTATTGCAAATCTGCTTGCTTCAACATTCTCATCTATTTCCAGCAACAGCAATTATCCTGATTCTTTTCGATCTTTAAAGTCCCATGTGGAGAGTACTCCCCTGACCGTCAGGTCCTCTACACTTGAAGATTATAACACCAATTTCACAATGGTGGAGCTTCCCACATCTTTGAACCGTTCAGGCAACACTGCTGTAGGACCGGACTCCATCCACTACAGCATGTTGAGACATCTATCGCCCGATTCATTCTGAAATCTTTTGCTTCTGTATAATCGAATATGGGCAGAACATGTATTCCCATATCTTGGACTAAAGCTATTGTCATCCCTTTCCCCAAGACAGGAAAGGATCCGGATCGATGGTCAATAAACACCACCATCGTTATTTTACTACCGACGTTGTTATGTGTTTGATGTTTCTTAATTTATTTTTTAATTTTTTTACACAGTTATTATATTTTCTTATTTTTAATTCGGCGTTGTTTTCGTTTTATCATTTTTCTTTTTTTAAAGCTATTTACACTACTTTTACTACTGTCTGTTATTTTATAGTTGTCGTCTATTTTATCTCATTGCCGTTCTACACACTGTCTTGGCGCAGCTTTGTCTATAAGGCCCTTTCGCCATAAAACCGTACACAACCAACCAATCCAAAGAATCCTGTGTGGCAGTGTGTTTTCAATCCCATGTTTTCTTCACTGCAGCTCGATTCGTGTGTTCCAACATTCGGTCTACGAATGTCAGAGCTACTCAGTGAGCTTGATTTAGATACATCTTCCATCTCCCAGTCTGAACACACATCTATCGCACCTTAGGATGCGTCCCCCATATCGGTGGATTTTCGCCTTCACTGTTATCCAAAGGACTCCACTCCCGACTGTGTATATCAACAACTCTGCAGATTTTCAACATACGAACGCTTTTTTTCGATATTCACGGACAGATCTAAATTCGATGGCCATGTGTGATCTGCCGTCATTTGTGATGACGAAGGTCTGTCAGAACAGATCCCTACAATGGCTTCTGTGTTCACTGCCGAATTGCATGCAACACACCTTGCTCTAAAGCACATTAGAACGAATGGCCACCGTAGAAGCCTCATTTATTCAGATTTACTGAGTGCGCTACAGTCTCTGATCTCGTTAAGACCTTCGCCACATCCTATAGTTTTCCACATCAAGAAGCTTCTATTCCGTCTGTCCAGAAGAGGATACACGATGAAGTTCTGTTGGATCCCGGGAAACGTTGATATACATGGGTATGAACTTGCTGACATTGCCGCCCCTCTCCACTCTCATAATTGCCTAGTCCATTTTGCTGACATGAAAACAGCTATAAAAGAAAAAATGATAATGGCCACCGTAGAAGCCTCATTTATTCAGATTTACTGAGTGCGCTACAGTCTCTGATCTCGTTAAGACCTTCGCCACATCCTATAGTTTTCCACATCAAGAAGCTTCTATTCCGTCTGTCCAGAAGAGGATACACGATGAAGTTCTGTTGGATCCCGGGAAACGTTGATATACATGGGTATGAACTTGCTGACATTGCCGTTAAGTCAGCCACCCCTCTCCATTCTCATAATTGCCTAGTCCATTTTGCTGACATGAAAACAGCTATAAAAGAAAAAATGATAAAAATGTGGCAGTGTATGTGGGACGGACAGTTAAACAACAAACTTCAGGAGATCAAGCCAGTCGTCGAGCAATGGAACTCTTGTCATCGCAGGAACAGGTGACAGGAAGTTATCGTTGCCAGACTCCGCATTGGACATAGCCGGCTCACTTATAGGTATTTTTTAATGGGCGAAGCCCAGCGTATTTGTGACCGGTGTCACTGCTCTTACGATCAAGCACATTTTAACCGAGTGTTCCTATTTTAGTGCCGAGCGTCTACGGCACTTTAATCAATCTTCCTTAATCCTACAGCCCTTATTGGCAAAGATTTTAATTCCTCAGGCCTTTTTGCCTTTTTATCGGATATTTGTGTTTTACATCATACACTGACGGAAAAAAAATCCCAACACCAAGAAAAAATTATTGTAGAGTAATGAAATTTGGACAATGCATTTGTGTAGTTAACATGTTTAATTGATTAAATTTTCAA
>AYEL01071310.1:0-47506 GCA_000484575.1 Olivierus martensii
GGCAGTACTATTTACAACTGGTTGTCATTTATTACATAGTATCGCTTCCTATATTCATGTATAACTAAAGATTCATTAATTTTTACATCATCAGAATTATTTATCGGTTTAATAATTCTTGCCTAGTTCCAAGATTGTGATATTATATTCATAGAAGGATCTGACCAGAGCAGTATTAAACTGTGGTATCCTACCTTAAAATATTAATTTATTTGTTACCCCCACTCTTTTGTTCATGTCTTTATTAATTACTGTTTATATTTTGTATTTTTGTTTTTGTAAAATATATAATATAAAATATATTATAACAATATTTTGTCACGAGAGGGTGCTTCCCTAAAATCAGACAGCCCCTCGCCTTCTTTACTACTGGTGATCACTTTGTAGCGGGACTCAGGACTGTGTGCACGTCTGTGTTAGTGAGAAGATTAATCGCCGGTCGATGTTGTGAGTCAGATAAACCTCTTCGAGAGAGAATCCAACTACATCGTCTCAAGTACAACTTCTCCCGTAAAGAACTCTCGCCGTCACATCAAACTAACGAAGATTAAACGAGTGAACTTTTTATTTTTATTATTAACTTGTAAAATTTGTGATAACGTCCTTGCTCATTGTCCTTTGTAAATATTTTTAGGTTAAGTTTAGTTAATAAGCTAAAATTTGTATTTTCATTGTAAATTTAATAAATTTAAGTTTTTTTTATTATCATATTTGTGTCCTGAAATCATTAGTGGAATCTATTCTCCTGCACATTCATTCAAACCTGAGATAATGCTCCTTTTATGATACTTACTCAGCGTAATCCTACAATTCAAATACAACGTTCAATAATCTCTTGTGAACATTCTAGAATTGAAAATGAAAAATAAAACCTTGAAAGCATTTCTGACATTGAAAATTTAAACTTTTTAATAACATATTTTGGTTTTGTTTAAATTTTCTTTGTGTAATCTTCTTCAAGAACAGATTGCTTGTAGTTTAAAAATAGAAGACTATAATACTTTACTTTTTAAATCATCTTTTATAAAACTGGGCTATACATATTCAATTTCTTTGTTCCCTGTCCTTGATTAAATATCTTAAAAACAAAATAGTACAGAATATTTCAGATTTTTTCAAATTTTACATTATGGTTTCTTATTAGTCAAGATACATGCCTATGAATTGTAAGGATGCTAAGATGTCTTGTTAAAAGATGATTGCCATTTGAAACAAGAATGATGGCTATTGAAAATATTTATTGCAAACAGAATGATATAATAGTCTATTGAAAAAATTTTAAATATATTTAATAATAATAATAAGTTATGAAATTACTTTTATTATCAGTCTAATTATCATGCCAGCCACAAATATTTCTAGAGCAAATTTTATTACAGAAGCATTCAAATTTTAGAATCATCCTTTCTTTTATTTAAGATATATGAGTGTAAGGGTCTCTGACTTACAAAGGGATTGCATTCAAAATTTTTTGCTATAATTCAAATCCATCATAATCTGGGATATGATTTCCGATAGACGCAATATTATAAATGAAAATTAGGATCCTCAACTACTATAATTCAAAATATTAAACAAAGTTTTAAAAAAAATATATAATAAAATTGAATAAACACTATTTATTGTTTATAATGAAGAAAATATTTATTCATTATAAACATTTTATACAGATAAAAATAAAGAAAATACTAAATGAAAACAAAAATTGAGCATATAATATAGTTACATCCACATACAAAAGTTACTAGCTTAACTAAACAAAACAAATAGCTATTTATTAAAATCAAATATAGCTATAACAAAAAATAAAATTTTAATTGGTTTTATTTACATTCAAATGTAAGAATTTGAATTGTTTAGAAGTTTAATTAGTTATGGAAACAGAAAATGACTTTCTTCATAATGCTACATTGGATATAGAAATTATTGAATATGATTCTTTTATATTGCTTTCATGATTTATAAATGCAGTTAGATATTGAGTCATTTTTAACTTTTTACTAAAATATGTAATTGGTCTGATGGAAAAGCAAGGTAGATGAATTTATCAAGTTTTATCTGAAAATGGGCTTAAAAGCAAGATAAATGTATTTGCCTTCTTATTACATGGTTTATTTTTATATGGAAGATGATTTTTGAGAGCAATAGCTGTAATAATCAAAATATGTTCCTCTTTCCTCATTCAGTTCAGAAATGGCATTATTATCTATGCAATTATAGGCTGCAGTCCTGGCTGTGTTGAAGCTAGTCATTTTAGGTTTTGTAGGGTTATTTTTCATTTTCTTTCATTATTTTGCTATTATTTTCCTTCCTTTGCTATCTCCTTTCATGATAATGATGTAGAAAGAAAATCCCTAATATTTGGCTACTAAACAATCTTACTTGAATTGCATAAACTCTAACAGCTTCAAATTTCAAAAGCTATACTACTTATCTATAAACCTCAACTCATTACAATATGTTTTACATTAAAATTTATCCATTTCAGGTTAAAGTAAAAAAAGATACAGCTAGGGTAAAATCAGTAGTCATCTCACCAACAAAGATCATTGATGTTAAAGAGTTTTTAACTTACAACAAGAAAACAATTCTACCATTCTGTAATAGTGTTTGGCATAGAATCCAAAAATGTCATTAGTCAAAATCAATTAAGTGAGTTAGAAAGCAACTGCTCTGATTTGTAATACTAATCATTTTAATGGACAAATAAGTTTTCCTATTATAACTGTGTAGGCCTATCTAGTCATTCATATTTTTTCTAGTCCAATATGTATTGATTTCTAGTTCTATATGTATTCATTTTGCACTATTTCTCATCAATAAAATAATATTTTTCAGAGCATTTTACTATTAAATTATATTTAAGTATTTCCTATATGTAAAACTATCTAAAATAGTTGTTCTTGGAAAAACAAGATAAATTCATAATTATATTAAAAGTAAGTTTACAAAATTCTATATAATACATTATTTCTGTTGCTATTTTTCTGCTACTATAATCTCAACTTAAAAATACCTTTCACCCATTTTTCCTGTTTCAAAACTGAAACAGAAAACCAAAGCAGGAATATGTTTAAACTGTGTTTCTCAAAATCATAATGTTGCATTTTATCTTGTTTTTTCACAGGCCTACAGAATTAGAAAATTTGTGCAAATGCTTTTTATTTTTAGGGCAAATTCTTTTGTAACAAGCAGTTTCATTGCAGACTATTTCAAGGAAAATTCCTGAATTGAAAAAGCTAAGAATGCTTCTTAAAGAAGTATTGTATGCCAATGTGACAATAATTATTATTATTTTTTTTTTTGCACTTTTTTTTGGCCAGGATTATTCCAATGACCACTGCAGATAACCTTATTCTCTTCTCTCATTTTATGATGCTTTCTAACTAAAGATTATTAAGCAGCAGAGATATTTTAGCATTCATCATGGACCACTCATATCTATGATGATTTGGTTGGCCATCAAGTAAAGGATAGAAATCAATGGACAAGATCTGAAATCCTCCTGAAAAATCTAAAAATATAGAAATTAAATCTAAATCTTTCTTACAGCAAATCAATATTTTATCATGCAACTATCTGATGACCATCATGGGAAGAAAACATTTCTCGTGGGATTGGCTATTAGGAGAAAGATGAGGTTCATTAGGCCAAGCCTGATCTATACAAATAAAATCTGGAGATGCGAGATTTGAGATCAAATCTGGATTAATCATTTTAGCATATAGTCAGTTAGCCATCATTATTGTGAAATCTTTAATGGCAACCATTGTAAGTTTTCATTATAAATAACTGCTATTGTAAGTCAAATTGTAATAAGTTAACTCAATTTTAATTTAAGATGGGAACTCTATGTGCTAATTTTAAATTCCCTATATGTCATTTAAAAAAATTCAGTGTGTTTAAAATTATCTTAAATGAAAGATATTATAGTCATTTGAAAAAGATATTTTTTTAAAAATACCTAACAATTCTTACAACAGTAGAGATTTGCCTAAATTTTCAATAATTGGTTTTAATATCAGTTTCAGTTTAAAAAATATTTAAAGTATATTTTATTAAATTTATTTATTTTTATAATTTTTTGAAACTGTGGATCTAAAAATATTGGCTCTCATTACTTTTTCTTTTAAATTTAATATACTTTCTGATAAATAAAGATTGGGAACTCTTCATGAAGCTTATTAGTTAAAACTATACTTACTCTTCTGGCTTTGCTTTGATAAGCCAATGCTTTTTTTGTATCTTGCTTGGCA
Organism: Olivierus martensii; assembly: GCA_000484575.1. NCBI lineage: Eukaryota > Metazoa > Arthropoda > Arachnida > Scorpiones > Buthidae > Olivierus > Olivierus martensii. The sequence continues at coordinate 4,257 of AYEL01071310.1, forward strand.
GTTTCAATATAATCTCTAGCATGTTCACAATGATATTCAATCCTGTCAATCATTTCTCCCTATAATAAAATTAGATATTGATAATTATAAGAAAATGTCAGTTAAAATATTAAGCAGTTAGAATACATTTTTATATTTTGCAATTACATATATTAATTAATTAAAAATCATATTTCTTAATAATAAAAATGCTGAGTACAAAGATTTATTTAAACTTATGAATAGTTCCATAGACAAAAAAAGGAGAATACAATATTTTGAAATTTCTACTTAATAATGCTATAGTCACAAGAGTATGAAATAGAATTTTTCTAAAAATGTTATATTAAAAAAAATATTTTTATAATTTGTCTTTTTAGATTAAATTTACTAGAAAATGTCTCAATCACAAGGACTAAATAACTGTAGAAAGTGCAATTACTGATTGATTTAATACTGCAAGAATGCATCATTATCTATGTGTATAAATATAATTATAAAATTAAATTATAATAGATTACAGATTAAATATACTTTTATGATTAAAATGATGATTTTCAAAGTGAATTCCTTGAATCAGTGGAATTCTATGAAGTTACCTTAAGCATTTCACAAACAACTGATGGAAATTTTGGTTTGTAAAAATATCATAAATGAACTATCATTCAAATATATAAATAATAGTTCATTTAAGAAAATAAGTTCAAACATATTATGTAATATAAAAACATCTATATTGATAAATATAAAAATTAGTCATTTCATAAAAATTTGAGTTTCATGAAAGTTTTAAAATGGAAAAATTTTATTTTTGGAAAAGTTTGCAAAATACTAGTGTATTGAAAAAAAATCTTTCTAGCTTATAGGTAATTCCTGACTTTAAGAATTAATCTGGACCTGGATATTGCTCATAAAGCAAGAACCCATACATTAATAATCAAATTCCTATAGAAATAATATTAAAATCAGGGATTCTGTTGTCTTCAATAAAATTTGACCACAATAAAATTAAGATTAAGAAAATCAATAGTTTATGATTAAATAATGATTTATTTATTTAAAATAATGAAAATATAGTCTTTAAAATCAGGCAAATTATAATCTTAAACTTTCAAGTTTCATTGCTTGTGAAGAAACACAAATAATCCAAAAATCACTTTAAGCAGGAAAACAATAATTTATTATTAGTAAATAAATACAGATACTAATAATATCATGCAGTAATGTTTTGGCCTCCTATGGCCCTCAGCTGCTTCTAATAAGTGTATATCTTAAAATATAAGACAAACACTTGTTAGAAAGACTGAGGAGGCCAAAGGAGGCTGAAAACATAACTGCATGATATCAAATTTAATGTTATTAGTATCTGTATTTATTTAATAATAATAAATTGTTGTTTTCTTGCTTAAAGTGTTTTTGGATTACTTGTGTAACAAATTATAAAATTGTAATAAAAAAAATATTCATATCATATAAATGTTAAAATATTTTTATTTTTATTGTATTTAATAGATAAGTAGATGAGCTTTTATATATGAACTATTGCTTTAGGCAAAAACTGAGAACGAAAGTTATTTACATAATATGCTGATAAAATTAAATTGTGTGCTACTTCTGCTTTATGGCTGCCATTTTGATATTTCCAATTTCATAGCAGCCATTTTGTTTTTTTTTTTTTTGCTATAAATCCAATCATATTGTATAGTAGACATATATAGTTTGAAATGCCTTTTTTTTTTATAAATATTTAGCTTTTATTTATTGCAATTAAGGTTAAAATTTTCAATATTTTTGATACAACTTACAACCAACTTGTACTTATGACAACAATGTCATCAATAAATTCTGTTATTGGATCAATGCAATTGATTTGATTTGGTTACAGATCTAATACTTTGAAATATAGAAAGTATTATTTTTTGTATCTGATTTTTGTAGTTTTGTGTTCTTTATATTTAGTAAGATAATATCCTACTAAGTATAAATATAATATCCTAGTAAACATTAGTACTGAAAAATCCATAAATTTTGGATTTCTCACTACTATTTCCAACTTACAATGGTAGGATTTGAAATTTTTGGAACCAAACTCTGTCATAAGTTAAGGACTACTTGTACTTCATATTTGAGAAAAAAATTTGTAAACACAGGAATTTGCAAACTAAAAACTTCCTGCATTAGATTTAATTTGATAAATACAATTTTTATATTGATATTTGAAAGATAAGTCAGCATAATAAATTAGATTCAAAAAATTTTGAAAAAATTATCCATTAAATAAGGGCAAGAAAAAAAATTGAATTGCAATATCATTATTAACCAAGACTTATTATTCTTCAAAAAATTGTTTGATAATAAATTTGAAATATTGTGGAGTTCCAGAGAAACTCATCTTCAATCTCCCTTCTTTACTCTGCTCTTTGATCACTTGAAGTTATGTTACCAATAAACATGTCAATCAAGGCATTCTTAAACTTTAAATATTTCTCATTTAAGAATTCTATATATAATCAATAGATTTAGCAGAAACATTAATTGATTAAACATTTAAACTATTATTATTAACAATTGAGAAAGAATAATTATTAGATTATAAATTTAAAATATGACTTCTTATTGCAAAATCCAAATAAAAGAAACCAATAAGCTCATTAAGATAAACTGTTTAATCAAAAATGTTTTCAACTATCCACATAGCTTGCCTCAGTTAAAGTACAGTTTTAAAAAAGCCAAAAACAGTTTTGTTTAAACAGTTTATCTTACTGAATGAGCTTATTAATTTCTTTTAATTTGTTAATTTAAAAATAATTATTTAAAATCAAATGAGTTTTAATTGAATATCTTTATAACGATAATCCTTGATTTATGCCCAACTTGTACTTATGACAGAAATGTCATTTATAAATTCTGCTATTGGTCAATGCAACTGACCTGGGTTCAATTCCCAGACCTAATGGTCTGATATATAGAAGGCATTCTTTTTTTGTGTCTGATTCTTGTAGTTTTTGTGTTATGTTTATTAAGTTAATATATAGTGTCCTAGTAAATAGTAGTGAGAAATCTATAAATTTTTGGCATTTCCAATTTCCAACCATTTCTGATTTATAATGGTGAGGTTCAAAGTTCTTGGAACTGAATTCATATAATGCTTATTCTAAGTTGAGGACTATTTAGTCCTCAACTTAGAATAAGCATTATGTAATCCTAAATTATTTATTATTTCCCAAAATTAAAATCGACATGCAGTTGTCATTTTTAACATATTTCATTGTTGTTAGCATTATAATTAATTCTAAGAAAATTTATGATACTGCCAACTTAAAGGAAACAGTTATAAAACTAATGAAACAGATTTTTTTTAGACTAGGAACAGATATTAACTTAATAAAAACTTTTTTTATTCTTAATAAAAGAAATATAATGCAAATGTTTGTAATAAACAATACTTTTGAAAAGAATATGAGATTAGTATTGAAGAGAAAAAATGATAATCTAACTTAATAATGTAAGTAAATAATATCATCAGTTATACTTTGATTAATAAAAAATGCTTTGTTAATGGTATCTGTTTCTTAATTTTTTTTATTCCAACATTCTTTTATGCTCTTTCTCTTACTTTCAATACTTAACATCTACCAGAATGTAATTGTAGTTTACATTAATAAAATATTTCATTTTGTATATTTTATTGTATGATAATTTATAAAACATGCAAAAGACCAACAAGCTAGGACTTGAAACAGTGAAAGAAAGCATCCAGTAAATGCTTACACAATAGAAAAGGATAAAGAAAAATTGAACAGCATTACATTTTAGGTAAAATTTAAAGAGTAAAAATGCCAAATTCATAAAAATGAACTGTGCCATTGCAAAGATAAATTATAGGAACTATCACAATTGTGGAAATTTAAACTACAAATGCTAGTAATTTTAGAAAATATATGAGGCATTGTTACTGAAGAAATCTTTAGTCCTAAAAAGAAAAAAAAAGCACTTTTAGCAGCAATTTAAAAAAACATTTAATAAAAATATCAGAATACTTTCAACTAATACATAGTCATCTTCAGTGAACATATAAAAGAAAATGGAACAATAGAATGTAGCAAACAAAATTTAAAATAGCATTATAAATTATACATTTTTGAATGCACTACACGTGCATAGCAGTAAGGAGATATCGAAAGAAAAAAAAGTTTTTTTACAAAATAGTAATAAGATTAAAATAATTAAGCAATAAATATATCATCATCATCAGCAGCATTTATTTCATCCATTGCTGGATATATATGCCTCTTTCTTTTGTTTCCAGATGTACCTATCTGTGCAATCTGCACCCACTGGGAACCAATTACTTTTCTTATATCAGCAATAAATATATAAGCAAACAATTTAAAATAAGCATACAAATAATAAAATAACAAAAATGAATTAAAATTAGATAGAAATAATTAAAAAGAAAAACATCAATATGCATCAAGATCCCAAGTATATGGATTTATTCATATCAACATAAAATGTTGATATGACTAAATCCATTACTTTGAATGTTTAAAACAAATAGGATGAAGTCATAGTTTTCATTAGTAAAATGTTTCTTTCTATGCATTCTCTGTATACTTTTCTGTTTTATTATTTACCTGGTTATTTATTAATTTTATGTTTTAATCTAACATTATTGAATTTTCATAGAAAATTATCTAAGATATTTTCTATGAAATCTGCAGTAATACCACACAAACCACAGGAGTTATGTTACTGCAAAACACTTTGGTTGGTGAAGTTAACTTTCTATAAGAAATGTAGAGTTAGAAGAATTGATAAAGAAATTCAAACAGTGCATAAATAAACTTCCACTTATATAACTAGTATAATTATAAATAAGCCTTATTCAAAGTGGTAAAAAAAAATTTTATTATCGAAGTACTTTTGACTTTAAAAAATCATCATCAGCTTTACACAAAAAACAATTAGAATACAGGTAGGCCTCGATTAGCGCGAATAATTGGTTCCACGAATTTCTCTCGCTAATCGAAGTATTAACTCTATGGAAAATATGGTAATTGGTTCTTGTTTTGATCCGGCCATGGAAAATATGGTAATTGGTTCTTGCTTTGTGAGATTCTGGCCATTTAGCCACTTCACGATGAATAACCACAATAAACTTAACACTAACTGACATTCAGAGCACTGGGCAGAATGTCAAAGTGAAGAAATTCAACCAAGCGCGGGTAAACGGTGGGAGCTTTAACACTAACTGTTTAAGAAATATTTATTTTCATATTTTACATCATTGTTCATCATCTAAATTAATAACTTACCAGGAATTGCGTCTCATATCATCATCAAACCAACCGCCAAATCAAAACTAAAATAGCGAATCGAAAGCGGAAGTTGAGCGCCGCCTGGCCGCCAATTCTGGGTCAAGAATTGAGTGAATAGGCCGATTTGCAATTAAGCATTGCAACTTTATTGAATCAGTAAATTAGTTCCAGATAGCATTAATAAGCGAAGTTAATGAACCAATGAGAAATTTTTAACAAGTTTTCTATTTGTTTATTAGCAGAATACGACACCAAAAGATAACAAAAACAAATTTTTTTCACAAGTTTTATTTTAAATAAAGAAATCAGATAATAAACAAAAGAAAATAAATAATATCGGTAGTACAGCAATATAATAGGCAAATAAATTTGTAAAGATATCCTTATTTAAAAAAATTTAACAAAGAATGCTTTTATGTCGCTCAATCACATCCATTTTTTGCTGTAGCGTAATCACTTCTCTTTTTTTCGTTTCCTGTTTTATCATCAAAAGTGTTCTTCCTTTTATCCATTTCGATACTTTTTAAAAGAGAAAATTCTGTACTCTACTGTATGTATATGATAGCAAAGCTAAATAATAGTACAGTAATGTTAAACAGTTAACGGCAAAAAGCCCATCTTTCTGATGTTTCACCCCTTCAAAATCGTGTGACCGTTCTTGGACTGCTCCTCGTCCGGTTTTACTAACTGAAAATTAACGGTAATTTGTTAATTGACATCATAAAAGGAGCTTTGTTAGTAAGACTGATCTGTGTTTACAACTCGCACTAATCGAATCTTTTTTCGCACTAACCGAATAACGGTATCAATTTTTTAAGTCGCACTAATCGAATTCGCGCTATTCGAAGTCGCGCTAATTGAGGCCTATCTGTACAATATTTAATGTAAATAACATTTTGGAATACAATGTGTCAATGTAAATAACATTTTGGAATACAATGTGTGGAATGTTATTTAAAAAATTTTAAATTATTAAAAAGAATTATAGATGGATGTTAAGATTAAAGAAATTAATAAACAAATAAAGGGAATCTTAATCCCATCTAAATAAATTATATAAAAATAAAAATAATAAAAAAGATTAAAACGAAACTATTAAATTAAACTAAAAATAGGATTAAAAAGATTATATAAAAATTACATAAAAATCATATGGGGGTTATAAAAACCACTGTGGGGGTATAATAACAGGTTGGTTGCCTAGACATCTGTTTCAACCAAAAATTTTGTTGAAACAGATGTCTAGGCATCAGTGCTGGTGAAAAGGTAGAGGATGCTATGAGATGATTGCTTTAAGTAGCTCATAAGAGATGTCTGCTTCATTTTCTTCTGAAATTCTTTTTGTAATTGTTTATATGGAATTAACAAACCTTCCAAACCCCATTTTAACTTTAAACTCTACTCCATGTTGGTATCAATTTCAAGGAAAAATTCTGCAAGATTATATACCATTAGCAGTCCTTTGTTTAAGTTAGGAGGAGTCATTTTACTCTTTTCATCATTGTCCTTTTTGTTGTCATTCTCTTCATCACTAGATCTGATTGGTTCCTCCAATTCCTCTTCAGTTAACTCCTCATTGTGTGACTGCAGCAGTTGCTCCATGTTGTTATCCTTTATGTACTTCTGAATGGTGCCAAACCTTCATCACTCAGAAGTTTTGCAATATCCATTATCTCCTTAACCTCTGGGAGTTTATGTTGGGCAAATTCATTCATACATTCCTTTCACAACTTAGACCAATGTAAGATGATCAGAACCAACACAGACCCATCAACTAGTGATAATTGACACGATGAGGAAAGTAGGAAAACAGATGCAGGTGCAAGTGCGGGGAATTCAGGGAGATTGTTGATGTGGTGAGAGTCAGTTGACTGGCAGTAGCCAGTGCGGGTGGTCAACCACAAGTGTAAAGACTGTAATCGAGTGAGACAAATAAAGTTGGCTCGTAACAGAGGTTGTGTAGTGAATGATTATCATCGATACTACATAATTGGCGCCCGAATAGGGACTCGAAAGAAAGACAGAGATGGTAACCGACGATCAAGAAATGATCAAGAAGAAAATGGAGCAATTTCAGTTCAAAGCATTTGACAGGAAAAAAATGAACTGGGATGCCTACATTTTCCAATTTGAACAGATGTGCCAAGCGAAGGGACTTGAAGGGAATGGAATAAACACAATAGCAGCAAGGAGGACTCTCTTGCTGGCCTATGTAGGATCAGAGCCGCTATCCGAAATAACTTTTATACATGTGATGTGAACACAAAGGACTATAACGAAATTACAATGGCATTCCAGAAGCTATATAAAATGACATTAACAATTTTCGCAGCACGTTTTGCATTTGAAAAAGCAACCAGAGAGGAAAATGAAACATTCACACAATTTGCAAATCGACTGCAAGAACTAAGTAGTGCTTGTGATTATGGAACGAATCGATTTGCAGTAAGAATAAATTATCCAAAATTTGAAGTAGAAGTGCAACAGCAATGGCCTGATGGAAAGGACACTGGGGATAGTCCAATGAGTTTTAACAAAGTGTTTGATCTTGCACTCATAATGGAAAGAGCGGAACAAGAAGTAAGACAAGGTAAAGAAGAAACTATTCAGGCCATTCAACAGTCGAAATATTCAGGATACGAATCGCGAAAACCGAAAAGACAACAGAAGGTGGAGGAAGAATGCAAATGCTGTGGTAGAAGAAAGCATGCTGATGAAAGAGAATGTCAGGCCAGAAACGCTAAATGCAACTAATGCAGTCAATATGGACATTATGAAAGAAAATGCCGGAGAGAGAGGGGAATAAGGAATAGGACCGAACCCAGAACAAAACCAGTGAGATTAATCAAAGTAGACACAGACGACGATGATGACACGGAATCGACAGAGGAGGATGAAGAGGACAAGTTAAGCAATATAAACTATATTAAAAAATGGAAGCATTTGACAACTGAAGTAGAGATCAATGGCCACCTTATGAAAATGGATTTTGACACAGGAGCCTCGCAAACAGTGATGGGAGAGAAACACTGGAGAAAGTTGGGAAGACCAGAATTAAAACCAACAGAAAATTTAGTAGGATATGGAGGGAAAGTCCTAATGATGCTGGAAGAAGGAAGAGCAAGGGTAATGCACAGAGGCCAAACAAAAAACTGAAATTTGTATAGTAAAAGAAAATGATGTGCTCTTATTTGAGTTACCATGGATAGAAGCATTTGGGATGAGACTCTCACCAGGAGTACATAAGATAAAAGAACTGGAGGCAGAGGAAAGAGAAGAGAACGGGGGAAATTCTAGAGACATAAACAAACTAGTGGAGGAATTCTTGACAATATTTGAAAAAAAAAACTGGGAAAATCCGAAAATTTCAAGCAAAAATACACCTAAAACCAGAAGTGATGCCAATAGCCCTGACAGCAAGGTGAATCCTGTTTGCATTAAAGAAACTGATAGAAAAAATACAACACTTAGTTGAAGAAGGGATTATAGAACTGGTCGATCCTTCCATAACACTGATTGAATGGGCAACACCCACAATTAATATAGATAAAAGAAATCGCATGGACAGAATTTGTGGTGATTTTCGAGTGGCAATAAATCCAAATTTAATTGCCGACCAACATCTCGTGCCCAGTTTTGAAGAGATGATGACAAAAATCACAAGGGGAGCCAATCTGTGATCGATTTAAAGGATGCCTACCTACAAATGGAAGTAGCTGAAAGCTTCAGGAAATATTTAATAATAGCCTCCCATATAGGTTACTTTAGATATAAATGACTACTATAAATCGCATCCATCCCCGCAATTTTTCAGCGATACATGGATGGGCTATTACAAGGAATACCAAATGTAGGAGTATATCTAGATGATATCATAATAACAGGGAAAACAAAAACAGAACATCTACAGAACCTCCGGGAAGTAATGCGACAACTCCAGATGGCCGGCATCCGCACTAGAGTGACAAAATGTCACTTCCTAAAACCATCTGTGACATACCTCGGTCACAAAATTGATAAGGAAGGAATCTACCCAACCAAAGAAAAAGTGGAAGCTATAAGAGAGACTCCATCTCCAAAGAATGTAAGGAAACTACGGGCGTTCTTGGGAACTATAAACTATCATGAGAGGTTCATACCGCATTTACAGGTTAGATGTGCCAATTTACATAGACTTATCGGCCGAAAAGTACCGTGGAGGTGGACCCATAAAGAAGAAAAAACATTCCAACAGTTAAAAGGAATATTATCATCATCAGATACTATCATACTGTATGACGAAAAGCTCCCGATCATCCTGACTTGCAATGCCAGTGAATATGGGCTGGGAGCTACTATTTTCCATCAGTTACCAGATGGAAGCGAATGTCGAATTGTATATGCATGAAGGACGCTATTGGAATCAGAGAAGAAATATACACTGATAGACAGGGAAACCTTAGCTTTAGTTTTTGGAGTTAACAAATTTCATCAATATCTTTATGGCCGAGAGTTCAGGCTGATCGTGGACCACAAACCGATAGAATCTTTAGAAATAAGAGAGATCTCCCAAAGATATCGAATAATTGGCTAATAAGCTGGGTGTTACTACTACCAGCATATAAATACACTATTAGCTACAGAGTTGGAAAGGAATATCAGTGTGCTGACACCCTCTCAAGGTTACCTACCGTTACCAACAAGGAAGATATCACCAAAAGAAGCAGACAAAATAAAAGTGATTATGAGAAAAATGGTAGACATAGCACTATCAGAGGCCAGTTTGAGGAGACATACCAAGAAAGATGAAATCATGCGTATATTGAAAAGTTGTACTTTTGATGGCTAGTAGAAAGGCGACATTCTGAATGAAAATTGATTTTGTATAGAAAAGTCGTACTTTTTTGATGGCGGTAGAATGACAAGTTTCATAATGAAAATTGATTTTGTATAGAATTGTCGTCCTTTTTTTAATGGCTGGTAGAAAGGCGACTTTCTGAATGAAAATTGATTTTGTATAGAAAAGTCGTACAGTTTTGAATGGTTTTGAGAAAGACAAGTTTCTCATTGAAAATTAATTTTATATTCTATTAAAATGCGAATAGCCTCATCAGCTTTCGAATTACTTACAAACGCTAAATTTTTGAATCTGGGGTCCAATAATGTGGCCAACTTTCAACATTGGCAAACTTTCTTGTGATCCCAGATAACAACTGATGCTTCACACTCCGTATAGGCTGATCCTCTTCCTCTTGATTGCTAAGCAATGTTAAACGGATTTGGCGATGAAGTCCAATGATCTTCGAAATGGAAACATGGTTTTCTGAGGATAACTCTTCTGTCATTATGTCGAACGGCTTTAATATGGGTAATAGTTTCTGGATTATGGACAATTGTATTAATAAATATTTTTAAGCTGCATAGAGCAAATTAGTTCGATCTATCAATACAATGTAATTAACAAAGAATCGACATATGATGACAAATATCGTGGCAAATCTTAATGGCAAAACAGAATTGAATTCTGAACGTATCAAAAATATTATCCTACAAAAGTCAAAAACAAATTCTTATATGGACATTAAAAAATTATGTTTTCATAGTATGCCAGAAGTTTTATGAAAATAATTGAAAAAATTTTCATTCTCAAGATAAAAATATTAAAAAAGAAAAAAAAAAGGAATAATTAAACAAGGCTCCTTTCTCTTAAAATATGTAGCCATAAATTGTTCATTTGATATTTCCCATCACGGAATATATACAGTATAGCATAGCATTATTTTGCATGTTTTTGTTTGAACATTGCATAAATTCAGGCGCTGTATTTATTATATTGTATTATCAAGAGGCAGGGCAGTGACTCTAAAGCAGGAATGGGCAACCCGCGGCCCCCGAGCCGCATGTAGCCCGCGTCACACAAAATATTATAAAATAAATAAATGAAATAAAAAATTCCTTAACCGAGAAATCGAAATACGGACTTTTACACCATCTTTTTCAGTAAATATAGAGAATGCACCAAATGAACTTCAATTGATGATAATAGACTTGTAAAGTAATTTAGATTTGAAAGATACTTTTAAAGAAAAAATTTGATATATTTTTATAAAACTTTTATCAAAAAAATCAATTTTCCAACTTAAGGAAGTATGCAGCAAAAACTCTATCGTTATTTTATACAACTTATATATATATATCTGAACAGTTTTTCTCCGCCACAAGTTTAGTAAAAAGTAAAACAAGAAATTAGTTAACAGACTCAAAAATCAGAAATAATTTAAAATTCAATCAAATATTTCGGATGTATTACATTCACAACAGTTTTAGAAGTCACATTAAGTATACCTATGTTAATTTATAATTATATATGAATAAATAATTTTGATTTACCCTGTATATTGTGTGTAAAACATACAGATGAAAGCCGATGAAACGCTGTTTGTGTAATGCTGTCAGATTTTATTTATTTAGTACAGTTAAGATCAAAACATGTTGTAAGATAACAATCACTGATCTTAGTTAACAAAAAAATGGGCAACTCGCGGCTCGAATTAATATATTGTGCAGTCCGCGTCGCACGAAATATTACAAAATAAAATAAAAAAATTCTTAACCGAGAAAACGAAATACGGATTTTTACAGCATTTTTTCAGTAAATATAGAAAATGCACCAAATGAACTTCAATTGGAGATAATAGACTTGTAATTTAGATTTGAAAGATATTTTTAATTAAAGAAAAAATCTGATATATTTTTATAAAACTTTTATCAAAGAAAATCAATTTCCCAACTTAAGGAAGTATTCAGCAAAAATTCTATCGTTAGTCTCTACAACTTATTATGTGAACAGTTTTATCTTGCAATGTGTTTAGTAAAAGTAAAACAAGAAATCGACTAACACACTCATCTCAAAAATAATTTAAAACTAGATGCGACTAATATTCAATCAAATATTTCGGATATATTACGTTCATATTAATTCCACAAATCACATTAAGTATACCTATGTTAATTTATAATTATATATGAATAAATAATTGTTATTTATCCTCTATTTTGTGTGCGACCCGCGTCAGTTCGAACGTTTTAAATGTGGCCCTTACATAGAAAAAGGTTGCTATCAGAGCTAGTGCCTCGATGACGATGTCATCAAAAGTTTTAAATGTGGCTTTTACATCTGCTCTAACCAATATATGCTCTAAAGCAGGGGTTCCTAAAGTGCGGCCCGCGATGCCAGATCATCCGCGATCTTGAATTCATAGAGATAATTTACATTTTTCAAAAAAACAAATAAAATACATTTTATCATATTATAATTAAAAATTGTTCAGTTAAAAAAATACAAGTTAAAAAAAATATAGTGCTTCCAAATATGTTTTTATTATTTGGAAGCACTTATATATGCAAAAATCTTACTCCATCAGAGCTAGTGCCTCGATGACGATGTCATGAGCGCAACAACTAAAACCGATGCGTTCTGCCCACCAAAGTGAGCACCCCTGGATGGCTAGCTATTCACTCATATCCTCTGATACACTATATCAGATCACATTACACTATATCTCCTATTTAAAAAAAAAAACAACTGCATAATCACACACTTAAGATTGATGAATTTATTATTTTTTTCTTTTCTTATTTGAAATTATTTAGTTATTTTTGTTTAATTATTTTTGAAATTATATCTCCTATTTACCATAGACGTCATTAGACGTAATTGTTACTTTGGCCAACCGCTGAATGGAGTAAAAACTAGATACTGTATTTGTTCTGTCCTTGGTTTTGGCTTTGTTACGTAAATGTTGTCGCAAATCTGCCTACGGTATAATGGCCGTGACACACTGAACGCGACGCGAAGCGAAGCAGAGACTACAGAAAAATTTACATCCTTCGCTTCGCGTTGCACTATGCCGCAGCCTGTCTACATTGCAGTCGAGTTACTTCCTATGTTTCATAGGATTTGCCGATAGATGTCATTGGCGGAGTGTGGTTGATCGTATATTTTCGGTATTCTTTTAATCTCATGTGATATAGATATGGTCTTTTTTGTACTGTACTTCTAAAACAAATTCTATATCTGAATCCCAACCATACGGTTAAACTTTCGCCATTTATCAAATACAGTATATAAAACATTCGTTTCTATTGGTTGATTTCTTCCTTCGCGTCTAACCGCACCGTATTGTTCGCGTGCTGATTGGTCAAAGTTCAATATTTTTCATCTCCTTTCGGGCGGCTACGCGCGTTAACTCGAGCAGCCGCACGGGAAAAGCTAGTCCAAGGCACACTGTAAGCGCGTAACTGCGCGAAGTTGCTTTCTTACGCTTTGCTTCGCGTCGCGTTCAGTGTGTCACGGCCTTAACATGGCGGGTGTATAACAATAGAAATTTTTAAAACTGCAATAAAATGAATGACTTTTATACAATTTATTGATATATGTATTATTTTTATTATTATTTTGTGATTAGTTTCGGATAATTTGCTTTTTGAAATATAAAGTTAGTAGATGCGGGGCAATTGCCCCGGGCCCTGCAAATGTGCAACTTTTTTTTAATTTTTTAGTAAAAATATAAGAAGCAATGAGTAAGATTCAAAACAGCAGCTTTTAAATGTAGCAAAATTTTGTATACAAGAAAAATGCCAGATTACACCAAAAAAACTAACATTAAAAATAAGTTAAAAGAAGTCAGATTAAGAAAACGCTAACGTTTATTTGATTATGTAGGAGTAGATGCGTGTACAAATGACCCCGAAATTAATTTTTATAGAAATTATTTCTTAGCAATAATAGACAAATGCGCATAGCTTCGATAGAAGAGAGATTTATACAAATTGAAAATCATTCTAATATTTTCGGTTTTCTCTACAATATTACGAAAAAAAGGAAGATCAACTTAAAAAGTATTGCATGGATTTAGACATAACGTTAAGACAAGATGATAATCGCGATATAAATGGAGTCGATTTACACGAAGAAATTAAAATATTTTGTTCGATATGTTTCGATATTGAAAATTCAGTTCCATTACAATGCTTGAATAGGCTATCGAAAATGCACGATTCTTTTCCGAACCTCACTATTAGTTTAAGATTATTATTAATAGTTCCAATTTCAACAGCATCGGCAAAACAAAGCTTTTCAAAATAAAAATTGATTAAAAATTATTTACACACAACAATATCTTGAGAAAAATTAACAAATTTAACGCTATTATCTATCGAACACGAAATATGTGAAAAATTAGATTGCGATGAATTAATAAAAAATTTTGCCGAAATGAAAGCGAGAAAGTTAAATTTTAATAATAATTAATAAATTATAAATACTTATTTAAAAAAATTGCTTTCGCTTGACACATTTAATTTTTGTAATATATTTATGTAATTGTTTTTTTAAATAATAAAATTATATTTTCAAGAACTTTGATTTTAATTTCTTCAATTTGATAATATTTATTTCTTTAGGAGGGGCCCCTTATTTCAGTTTTGCCCCGGGTTCTGATAAACCACATAACTTATTCCAACGTTGAACTTATTCGCTTAGTTTATTGACTCGAAGATGTCGAGAAGCCAAAATAATTAATGTATCGTTATGAAATTTTTAGGATACGAATTCGCAGAATTTTTTAATTCTCGAGATATCTAAGAATTTTTCTCGAGACGGGAATCTCGAGCGCAATCACTAATTACTAGTGTTGCCAAATCATCTTTTATTCATCGAAAATTTGTAGTATATCATTGTTTTCGTTTTCTGAATTAATATGATCATACATATTTTCATTAAACAACTCGTACATATTTTTTCAGTTAGTTCCAAATTTGTACAATTTTGTTTGATAACAATCATATAATATTTAAGGAATAAAATAGATTGGATTACAGGAATGAATAATTTATTTCTAAGTTTTGATTTAATTACATTATAATGGGACAATGCACGTTCCACTACTGCATTAGAAATAAGTATGGATAAAAAACATATAGTTAAATTACAAATCTCTTTAAAGCGCAAGTTGTTGGCAGCATCAACAATCTGATGGTACTTCAATCTAAAATTGTATTGTATCCTCAATATTCTCCCATTGTTTGTGCGATAAGTTGTCCCATTGACATTCTGTTTCGTTAATGTCATTATTAAATCTTGAAAACAAATGGGTATTAGCTGAAATCTTTCATTTATTTTGAGATGTTACTATTTTTTGATGAAAAAGTGTCTTTTTCGATAACATCAATATTGTTTGGCAAACAATATTTTATTTGACTGCATAATTTTAGCAAAAATGATTTACATCTCTCTCTAACATCTTTTAAATCTTCAGAATTAATTTTTTACTAATTTTACTAAACTCATAGCCAAAATACAAAGAGCTGGAATGCATGGAATATTTTTCGACATCAAAATTAAAAATATCTCTATCTCGTAATCTTTCTAAATGAGTTGGAATTACAGTAATCTTAAGTAATTGCTTGTATAGCATCATTAAATCTTCGAATAATTTGCTTGATTTAATATGATCAGAGTGAAATACATTGTTAACATCGCATACCATTTTTAAAATTGATTTTAAAAATATTAAGTGTGCTTTATAGTCTAGATTCTCATGATATTTAGCAATTATTCGGCTGCAAAATTTTTATCAAGTTCATATGACAAACGAAAAAAATAGCAACAATTCATCCCGTTGATATAAAATATGATAACGTGCTAACCATCTTGTACTGCCAAGTTTTTGAATCTTATTAGGTGAATCATTTTCATTCTTGGCAACAAATAAAATTTTATATTCACTAATTCTTTTAGGACTGTGGCTAAAAAAATTATGAGCTTCTCTAACTAAATAATTTAACTGTCTCGGAAGACATTCACAGGCTTTTTCAGCACATGTAAAGGAATGGCAAATACATTTTAAAATAATTAGATCTGAAACATCATTTTTTAAAAGTGAAGATAAAGAATTACAGTGGTGCCTCGCGATTCGTCAGTAATCCTATGGTGTAAATAGATATGGTGTGCCTATGCGCATCGCGTGACACTTTGAGGTTCATGGTCTGGCCCTTTTTGATGCCGGGCCTGTGATAAAAGTCTCAGATATTACCCCCTCTCAGCGGCCCTGGTTGTTTGTTTTATGATCTTAGTGATATAGTGTTCTGCAAATTTTCTTTACAATCAAAAGCGTTCCGTAACTTTGAAAAGATTAAGAACCATTGTTCTAGACCAGGGGTGAGTAACCTTTTTAATCAATGGGCCAATTTAAATTTTAAAATTTTTTTGTGGGCCCGCAAGTGGCCCGCAGGCCGCGTGTTGCTCATCCCTGTTCTAGACCATTGCTGTAAAGTGAATCACAGCCTTTTAACCCACAGGCCGCGTGTTGCTCATCCCTGTTCTAGACCATTGCTGTAAAGTGAATCACAGCCTTTTTTCTTTTTTATAATGCATATAAAAGTTTAAAAACATATTTATATTAGTATTAAGTGTATAATAGCAGTTACATCTAAAAAAAACTCGGCTGGATGGCCACATGGTAAAGCATACACATTCCACCTTGGAGAATCTGGATTCAATTCTGGATCTCACTCTTCACTTTTTTAAAAAATTCTAGGCCTAGCCCATTTATGTCTTAATTTATATTTTATATACCTATTTTAAGTATTATTTTGCAGATAATTTTCCTTTTGAAATATAAAATAAAAACATGAAATCTAATTAAGAAGGGCTATTAAGTGCAAAGTGCTGTAAAGTACGAAATATCTATATTTAGCAGATCTGATAGGCTAAAGCTTTTCTTTTATAATATCAGCCAAATTGTTTTTCCAAGATTATATTCTATTTCAGTTTAGTATTTTATTTTTCTGTTTGAATTTTTTTGCTGATTAAAAAACCTTTGTTTTTGAAAATGGGTAAAAAAATTCTTCCAAACGGCAAGTAAGAAATGAATCATATGAAATTTGCTTTAATAGAAATTAGATAATATATATGACAATATTTGAAACCTTTTTATATTAAGAATAGATTTAGTCTATGATTCCTTTAAATATTTTCATTCTTTTCCCAAAGTAATAATCAAGTTGTAAAAATTCGTTCTTTTCACTTCTTTAGATTATACAGGGTGAATAAAAACTTTGTCATAATATTTTGTGTACGCCCATAACTCGCTATACAGCCGCTCTTTATATGGCATTTTGCTATAACGGTCTTTTTTAATTATGGCACTTTTTCGAATTACGGCCCACTATGTTTCGTTATAGGGCCAAAAACAATGTTATACTATTAGATAAAATGGAAAAAAATGAAAATTATATTAAAAGATAACAATAATAATAATAACTCTATAATGGATCGAAGAACACTCGTTGAAGTTTATTTTATGTAATCAATTAAACCAAAAAGTGAAGTGAAATGATTTACACTTATAGTTAATGTTGCCAATTCCAGTTCACAGAAAATCAGAAGTACTGGAGCAATAATAAGAAAATTATTATATCAAAAATAATTTTTAATTTTTTTCAATAAAGGCAATTACAAAGTTGCTAAATCACTGTATCAGCAATTTTAAATTATATATTTCGTCATAAAAAATAAAAAACTAAAAATCACCAGATCTGGCAACAGTAACACCACGATAAAACACTAAAAATCACCAGATCTGGCAACAGTAACACCACACCATTCGTAAAGGCGAGACGTGCGATGAAACCACCTAAAGGCACCGCAAGTTTTGAAAAGCAGTCATATTTGTCTGTATGAACTTATTAAATCAAAAACTTACATTGATCTAATATTTATTAATTAAAAAACGTACACAAATCAGATTTTTCCACTAAGTCGAATCTGATTATTTTAAATATGGGCAAGTGTTTTATCTTCGTATTTTCTCATTTTTTGTCTAAATTTCAGTGAAAACGAAACAATAAATGAACGATTTAAAAATAATGTTGTTTATTTTAATAGATTTAACCAATATTTTAGTATTATCTGCAATATTTTTTTATTTTAAATGCGGTATTTTATAGTGGTGTATCGATTCTGATGATGACAACCGAATTTCTGATTACTATAAGTGGATGTATCGATTCTGATGACAATAACCAAATTTCGGTGTATCAATTTTGATGACAATAACCGAAATTCTGATTGTTATAAACGGAGTTTTCATAATGCATTTTAATATGGATGATTCGGGACCTTAAATTTTTTTCAATATGGGTGATTCGGGACCGTAAATTTTGATAACATTAAAGGTTTGATGATAATATCCGCAATTACAATAAGTGGCTTCTATTGTATATATATATATATGTGCTTATGATCATAATGAAAACTGATTTTGTATAAAACAGTCGTACTTTTTTAATGGCTGGTAGAAAGGCAACTTTCTCAATGAAAATTGATTTTGTATAGAAAAGTCGTACTTTTTGATGGCTGGTAGAAAGGCGAGTTTCATAATGAAAACTGATTTTGTATAAAATAGTCGTACTTTTTTAATGGCTGGTAGAAAGGCAACTTTCTCAATGAAAATTTGATTTTGTATAGGAAACTCGTACAGTTTTGAATGGTTTTGAGAAAGACAAGTTTCTCATTGAAAATTTATTTTATATTGAAAAATAGTACTTTTTCGATGGCTGGTAGAAAGACGACTTTTTTAATGAAAATTGATTTTGTATAGAAAAGTCGTGCTTTTTCGATGGCTGGTAGAATGACGAGTTTCTCAATGAAAATTGATATTGTATAGGTAATTCGTACTTTTCGAATGTCTATTAGAAAGACGAGTTTCTCAATGAAAATTGATTTTGTATAGAAAAGTCGTGCGTCAAGGCAAAGTTTTGCCTAGTTGTCAAGCGTCTCAAATTGTCGGCCGGATTGGCCGCGTGGAAACGCTTAGTTGACGGCAAAGTTTTTGCCTAGTTGTCAAGCGTCTCAAATTGTCGGCCGGATTGGCCGCGTGGAAACGCTTAGGCTTTCCACTCTGGAGGGCCCGGGTTCGAATCTCGGATCCCGGCTTTCCACTCTGAGGACCCGGGTTCGAATCTCGGGTCCCACCCCTTGAAAATATTTATCGTGGGGTCCGGGCCCAGCCTGTCAATCCCCGTCCTCCACAATCCGGCTGACCCAGTACCCGGGTTCGAGTCTCGGGTCCCACCCCTTGAAAATATTTATCATGGGGTGGGTTCGAATCTCGGGTCCCACCCCTTGAAAATATTTATCATGGGGTCGGGTTCGAATCTCGGGTCCCACTCCTTGAAAATATTTATCATGGGGTCCAGGTTCGAATCTTGGGTCCCACCCCTTGAAAATATTTATCATGGGGTCCGGGCCCAGCCCGTCGATCCCCTATCTCCACAATCCGACTGACCCTTCCGCAGGGGTGGGCAGCCTTTGGACCGGGTCCCACCCCTTGAAAATATTTATCATAGGGTCCGGGCCCGGCCCATTGATCCCCGTCCTCCACAATCCGGCTGACCCCTCCGCAGAGGTGGGCCTGGTCCCACCCCTTGAAAATATTTATCATGGGGTCCGGGCCCGGCCCGTCCCACCCCTTGAAAATATTTATCATGGAGTCCGGGCCCGGCCCGTCGTCCCCTTGAAAATATTTATCATGGGGTCCGGGCCCGGCCCGTCGATCCAATATCCCCGATTTTGAAACTTTTCGGGGACCGGCCCGAAAAGTCGAACGAGGCCGCGTGGAAACGCTTCGGCTTTCCACTCTGGAGGGCCCGGGTTCGAATCTCGGATCCCTCCTTGAAAATATTTATCATGGGGTCCAGGTTCGAATCTTGGGTCCCACCCCTTGAAAATATTTATCATGGGGTCCGGGCCCAGCCCGTCGATCCCCTATCTCCACAATCCGACTGACCCTTCCGCAGGGGTGGGCAGCCTTTGGATTGTCGATCCCCGTCCTCCATAATCTGGCTGACCCCTCCGCAGCCTGTGGAAGGGCTTGTTTCACCCCGTCACTTAGTATTCTCCCTATAGCCTGTGGAAGGGCTTGTTTCGCCCCGTCACTTAGTATTCTCCCTGACGGAAAGTGGCGTCATTTGCTAACAAAAAAAAAGTGAAAATTTTAAAGAAATTCTGTTATTTACAAAATGGCTTTATAATTTTGAACATGGAATACGGAATATCATTAAGAAAATTAATATGTAAATAATTAAATAATCTGAAAAATTGATCATTTTATCTCATATAAAAATTTTTCCCGTAAGGCATTACTTTTAAATGCGGCCTCCAACTAACCGAAGGTGGCTCCTTGGAGACCTCTGCTTTGGACTAAGTACAATAGACACTGACTCAGTACCGGGGCTGCCGGATGGCCGAGTGGTAACGGGTTGGCGTGCCACGCAGAAAGACCCAGGTCTGGTCCCGGATTTTTTCGGGGTGCTGGGCCCGGCCCTGCAAACCCCGTCGTTCATCATCCAGCCCCCCTCCACGAGTGTGGATGCAACCCGTAGTTGGAACTGGCCCCGCCCCCTTAGTAATCTCCCTGATTGGACAGTCTGTGGTTGGAACTGGCCCCGCCCCCTTAGTAATCTCCCTGATTGGAAAAGGGGTGTAAAAAAATTATATTAATATAGAAACGCATAATCTAATTCACACAGACGATATGCAAACCTTAGTAATCTCCCTGATTGGAAAGGGGGCGTAAAATATGCAAAAACTAAATAAAAGACTCAGTACTGGAATCATTACGGCCAAAATTCAACTCGTGTAACTTTAATACTAAGTTAAATATTATTAATCTCACAATTACATTCAAGAAAAGTATTCAATAGAATACCGATTGCAAAATTTGAAGTTTCAAATCGAATTAATAATAGAACTAGAGCAGTTTAAAAAATCGACAGAAAAACGTTGTTTTTGTCTCCTCTGCAGACACCGCTACAGATCATATCGTTCAATCGATATCGATGAAATTTGGGATATAAATATTTCTTAGATTACTTGAGGTCTCTTGAAAATTTCAGAACAAATCAGGTCAAAATGAAGGAGGAAATGAGGGTCCGTTTTCCATAAATACCTCTACATATCGTATTTTTTAATCACTTTTGATTAAATTTGGAATATAGGCATATCAATTAAAATATCTGAAAATTTTGGTCCAATTGGGCTAAAATTAAAAGATGTAGAAGAGAATTATTGTCTTCTCTAGAAATGTCTCAATATGTCGTATTGTTCAACCGATTTCAAACAAATGTGGAATGTAAATGCTACTTATTTAAGGCTAAAAAAATGCAGCTCAACTGGGCCAAAATGAAAGGAGTAGGAAGTCCTATCATCCGGAACTCTTATAAACGTATCCCTAAGCCGATTTCGACTAATACAGACTAGAACGTTTAAAGTATTTTAAGGTCGAATTTAACGGAGCATTATTCCGTTAAATTCGACCTTAAAGTACTTTTAAATTTGATATATCATCATATATGTATGTTTATTATCATTTAAAAAATGATATCCCCATTAGAAGCATCTAATATGTAAAAAATAAGCCGAGTATAGTACTAAGAAATTAGAATTTTTTATGTAATTTAGATACACCTATTTAATAATTCTTAAATAATTAAATCTGGCGATTTATGTAAGAAAATAAAATAACGTCAACTAAAATATCCGTCTGTAAATTACTGTTTGATAATTCTTAAATAATTAATCTGGCGATTTATGTAAGAAAATAAAATAACGTCAACTAAAATATCCGTCTCTAAATTGTAACAAAAATCCTAATTTCATAGTACTGAACTTGGGTTATTTTTTTACGTTTTCGATGGGATTTACATCTATCCTTTTGTTCGGCAAATTAATTGTATCTGTATAAATGTACAGTCAAATCTCTTTAAGCCGCCCCTCTATAAACCGCCACCCTCGTTCTGATGAAAGCCAATAACAAATCTCCTCCTTTATGTTAACATGAAATTCCCTCTATAAACCGCCACCTCACTAATCGCCAACCGCCACTGAAATTCCCTCTATAAACTGCCACTCATTTCTGGAGGCAAAACCATTTCCGAAATTCCCTCTATAAACCGCCACCTAACTAATCGCCAACCGCCACTCATTTCTGTATTCCTTCTATAAACCGCCACCTCACTAATCGCCAACAGCCACTCATTTCTGGAAGCAAAACCATTTCATTAGTAGACAAATCAATTGTTAAACCGCCAAAACAATCGAATGGCAAGGTCAACCAACACAAATAGAAAAATTAAGATGGCAATTAAGTAATTTATCTGTTAACATTCATTAGAATGTAATCCATAACAATCGAATGGCAAGGTCAACCAACACAAATAGAAACACTAGAGAATCGAACGGCAAGGTCAACCAACACAAATAGAAACACTAGAGAAGATGGTAATTAAGTAATTTATCTGTTAACATTTATTAGACTGTAATCTCACACCTATTAGGTAATTTATCTGTTAACATTTATTAGACTGTAATCTCGCACCTGTGTGATGGCAATTAAGTAATTTATCTGTTAACATTTATTAGACTGTAATCTCGCACCTGTGGATTTATCTGTTAACATTTATTAGACTGTAATCTCGCACCTGTGACTATTATCCCTGTTTTCAAAATGAGCTATTCCAACGCACCTGTGACTATTCACATCTCTGTTTTCAAAATGAGCTATTCCAAAACCGCACCTGTGATTATTCACATCCCTGTTTTCAAAATGAGCTTCCAAAACTTTTTAAACGGATTACATCCCTGTTTTCAAAATGAGCTATTCCAAAACTTTAAACGGATTTTTTAGTTTTCAAAATGAGCTATTCCAAAACTTTAAATGGATTTTTACAAAATAATCATTTTAAAATAGGAGAAGACTGGAGAGCCATAACCTCGACTTTGCAGAAGTTTAAAATAAGAGAAGACTGGAAAGCCGTAACCTCGACTTTGCGGAAAAAGAACAGTTTAAATCGTTTTTTTATAAATCAACTGTTGTGAGTATGGTTGCTGTTTCTTACTCGGAAAAATGTCAAAAACGACATTAGATGTTCACGAAAAGATTTTAATTTGTGAATATAAAAATAAAAATCCTTCTGCTACTCAGCAATTTATTTCTGATCACCTTTAATTAAATGAAACAATGTCATTCTAGTCTATACATGTTTTCTCACATGTTACCATTAAAAATAAAAATCCTTCTGCTACTCAGTAATTTATTTCTGATCACCTTTAATTAAATGAAACAATGTCATTCTAGTCTATACATGTTACCATAAACCGCCAGAGAGGACCTTTGAACCGATGGTGGCGGCTTAAAGAGGTTTGACTGTATAGTAAAAATGCTGTCCTTTTCCATAGTGAGAAAAGGAGTTTAATTTATCAACATTAAGATTTGGCTTTAATTTTTGTACGTTTCAATGCCGAAAAAGTCGTTCGACAATACAATTTGTAGCAGTATGCAAACGAATCTACGGAATATAATATCACTTTACGACTTGTAGTGATAGAAGAGCACGTTTATTTTTTATCATCGTCTTTTGTGAAACAAAAAATAAATAAATAAATAAATAATAGTCTTTCTCACACTCAGATCTACATTGCGATCTATCTATGAAAGTTCTAACAAACAAAAGAAATACAGTACTTCAGCTTTCCATTGATAGATGAACTTTACAAAAATGCCGCTCAGAAATTTGCCGTCTTAGGACCAGGCCTTATCAGCCTTGGTCTAGGCGAAAATACGGCGCTGATTGGTAAGTTGTTTTTTTTTTTTTTAAGTTGAAATATAATTCTACATTATCAATTTTCAAAAATTTAATTTTACAAAAATGCCGCTCAGAAATTTGCCGTCTTAGGACCAGGCCTTACAGCCTTGGCCTAGGCGAAAATACGGCGCTGATTGGTAAGTTGTTTTTTTTTTTTTTTAAGTTGAAATATAATTCTACATTATCAATTTTCAAAAATTTAATTTTTTGCCTCTTAATTCCTAAATATAAGCATTATTACATAAATTTCAGAACTCTAGGATTTCCTATTGGTAATCCTAGTGTTTTGGAAAATTACCCCAATGGGATAGGCACATCATATCTCAATTAAATGTTTGTTACTGATATTAATTATTTGGTGTTTAAAATATTTCGGGAAATAAATAAATCAAGTAAGCTTTAAGTACTATACTTTAATAAATATAATTACAAAAAAGAAAGCAAATCTTCAACTCCATCTATAATGAGCATAAGCTTTGTTTGCTTCACAATTCCTGTGCAGATCCTGCTTTTTCTTCACTACTCGACCAGTATTATTAGCAGCATTAATTAATTCTTTGGCAAATTGTTCAGTAAAACGTATTTTTCTATCTTTATCTTTTCCAGCATTAATTAACCATTTCATAGAAAAAAATATACCTTTTTCAGGTTTGATCGGAGATGGTACCTGATAATTAATCCCACCTCTTTTAACTTTTGTTAGAATAACAACAGGAGTGCAGTTTTCCACAGCTCGATGGAAAATAACTCGAGGATTGCATTCCACAGGCTGTTTATCTTCTTCCAATGAATGGTACTTTTCTAATTGTATTCTTTTAATGCGTTCAAAAGTTTCGTCTAACAATTTCCTACCCAGCACTTTATTACCATACTTCATCATTATATTGATAAATCTGTTTATAAGTGGATCATAAAACACTGAACTAGATTCGTAACTGGTAGCTGCTTTTACCGGACAAAAGGAAAGTTCTTTCAATTTTCCTTCTTTCTCTAATTTGTTCAATTCCTCCTTCTTGTATATAGGATCGATGTAGATAGGAGGATAACGGTTCCATCTGATATTTTTTATAAACGTACATTCAATAAATGAATTTAAAAATTCTTTATGAAGAAAACTCTTTACCTTTAATAACGCCATTTATCTTTCTACTTAGATTTTTATCGTATTGTTCACGTTCTGATGATAATTATTCGCCCAAATATATCTAAACACAATATTTGGATTTTTATTATAATTTTATTAAATTATTAATAAAAATATTAACTTTATTTATAAAATATTAAAAACAGAAGTAATGCGAAATATTTTAAATAAATCCTACATTTTTTTTTCTACAACTAATATTGAACGTTTCTTATGAAAGAGGTAAAGAAAATAAAATATTGTATAAGTAAATTAATTATAATTAAATATTAATGTTATTTATGTGGATATAATGAAGCAATTATTTTTCAACGCGAATGTTAATTAAAATTTTATTGATGAGAGACGAATCTGTAATGGTTGTGGCGCGCTAGTTGTAGACAAGACGCAACGACAGGTTGGTTGTTTTCTTTTTTGAATGGTAAATTAGATTATAAAAAACACGATCAAATAAATGTAAACATGTTAATGTTTAGTCAATTACATAAGAATGGATCTGCGATATTTAGTTATTTTTGAATTGTACCACATAGTACGAATTTATTAAAATATCTTCTGCACGTCTTGTTTGAAATTTTAGTACAAGTAATCGATTACTGATTTTGTATATCAAATAAATTCTCAAAAACTGTAGGTTATATTTGATGAAAACGTATGGTATTTAAAAAAAATTATGTGAATTTTGATATAAATTTTCCCCCTTAAAAACGTTTAAATATGATATGATGATATGTTAATTTTAAAAATATTTGTAGGTATTAGTTAATCTAAATTAATATTTGAATTATTCTGAAAATTAAATGAAAATTTTTATACGAATATAGCATGATTAATAATATAAATATCATATATATTGACTTGTTAATCTAATACTCTATCAGATCAGCAGTAATATAAATTATTTATTTAAATTGTAATGTTTGCTATATGTTTGTGTAATATCAAATGTGCTTATATAGATATACTATAGGCTATTGGAATTAGCAAATTATGAAATAAAATTTAATGAGAACTGAAATTTACTTGTAGAAAAAGAATAACAATACTAATTCCTGTTTATATAGAATTTAATATTGTATCCATTTTTAATTTATATTCTTTGATAGGCTGAATATTTGATTTCTTATTAATATTCAAATATAGTTCTCCTTTTTGTCATATCTGCTCTGTTTTTATCTAATTATATTTATGTTTTATCTATACTCAAATTAATAAAAGCATGCTTCTATCACAATTATTTTATATCTAATTGAATTAGCAAAATCTATGAATAATAACAGTTAATGTGCAATCTTTTCACAGATTGTCATAGATAAAGAAGAATTCTATGCATTACAGAAAAGCCATTTATATTGCTGTAATTGAAGATCATAAAGACTTTTTAAAAATATATGCTGGTTTTATCAGAATTTGGGATTATAAATGCAAAAATGACCTCAGATTTGCTCCATTGTGTACTTTATTTTTTCATAGCTTGCTTTGACATTTTTATGTTGTAATATGTAATTAATAACTGAACTGGTAATCTTCCAATACTAATTACATTCAGTTATAATGTAATTGAATGTAATTATTGGTGGAAAATTACCAAATGAAATCTATTCTATGGCTAGTTCTGAATATATTTATTTACAAAAACTTGAAAACTGTTATCTTAATCTTAGACAAAAGTCATAGTGATCTCTTTTTTTGCCTCTGAATTAGTATATATTGCTTTTCTTTTTGTGCACTTCTTCCAGATTTTCACTATATAGCATCCAGCAATAATTTCCCATCATAATGTTTTACTGTCAATAGTATTTCTTTTCCATTTCACTAATGAACTTTATTATTTATTAAACATCTTAAAGTTTTGCTCCTAGTTTCACTCCTAAATAGACATGGTACACTTTTCTAATAAAAGTGTTTTGTTTCTTGATCATAAATTCCTCCAAATGTAACTGTTATCTGGATTATTGCACACTTATGGTTTGCTATGATTTAGAATTTACTACAGTACACAGAACACAACAAGAGTGTCAAATTTAATTAAATCCTCAAAAAGAGTAAGAGGAGGCTTCTAATAGACTTTCATAAAACTTCAATACAAGTTTCCCTCATATAACATGGTAAATAGGTTCCTAAAAAAGTGTTGTGTGAAACCATATTATAAGAGACCCAGAGCTAATACAAAAAGGAGAGTTACATTCCAAAACAAATTAAAAACAAATAAGTTTCTTTAATTCCACATAATAAATTTTTATTAAGAATATTAATAAATATATAAATAAATATAAATAATAAAAAAATATATATGCCTAAAACCCAAATAACACAAAAGGAAAGAAAAAATATGCAACCTATATAACATTCATTTAATAATTATATCTTCCTTACCACTGTTCATTAAAAATCAGAATGTTTTTTTCTTTTTAACAATATTAACTTCACTTTCTAAACTTTTTTCTGTATTTAAAGTTTGTGTATCTTCTGCTCTCTTTACAAAATTTGTAATCTAACCCGCTACAAAACAATCGTTTCTTAACACATACAAAAAAATTTGTGAATGAAAAGTTTTTCTATTTCACATTCCTCTATTGAAAAATAAAAACTTTACTTTTTATCCAAGAACTGAACGTTTGAAACACAAAATGCTCAATGGTTGACAATTAATTCAATTTCAAATCGAAATCGAAAATAGACTACATATTGTCCATCTCATGGAAAACTAGCAAAATTGTATTTATGACTAATTTTAGCAAAGTATTTCCAATGATTGCATTTTGTGTGTATTGTGTGTCCATAGTGTGGATTTACAAGAATTAATGACAATGTTTTGGTCATATGAGAGTAAACATAATTTTCTAAATGTGTTAAGTAAAAACAGTGTTGTAGAAATGCCATGTTATATGAGGGTTTCCACAATTTTCAAATTGTGTTAGAGCAAAACTGTGTTATAGGAGGGATATCTGTACACTGATACAAAATACAAAAATCAGTTCAATATCACTGAAAGAAATCACACTGGATAATTAATGTCCACACTTAATCAAAGCTAAGTAACAACTGAACTCATAACTAACTATTGGATTTGGCAACCCAGTATTTATAGTCTTAGAAATTTTTAATAATTTCCAGAAATTTGGAATTTTCTCAATTTTTTTTCAATATCAGCAAGTTTAGTGATATTGGAAAAGTTTGGGGCAATTGTTTGTGATATATCTATTGTGTTTTTTGAATTTGGAACCCAAAAGTACATACAGAAATTTTTAATAATTTCCAGAAATTTGGAATTTTCTCAATTTTTTTCAATATCAGCAAGTTTAGTGATATTGGAAAAGTGTGGGGCAATTGTTTGTGATATATCTATTGTGTTTTTTGAATTTGGAACCCAAAAGTACATAAAAACAGCTGTAATATTGAAAAGAATTTTCTATCACAATCCTGTGTTATTAACCAAAGTATTAATAGTCCTTGACTTAAGACCACCTCTTTATGATGATGATATAATCAGTAAGTTTTGTGATTGGTCAATGCTTGACTGCCTGACAATGATTTTGAGTCCCTGACTTAATAGTTTGATATATAGAAAATATCTTTTTTGTGTCTGGTTCTTGTAATTTTGCATTTGTTATGTTTATTAAGATAATACATAGTGTCATAGTAAATATTATAAGTGAGAAATCCATAAATTTTGGACATTTGCAACTTAATTCATCATAAATTGTATTTTCTCTTTTTCTGTTATATTTTTCAAAATATAACAGAAAAATAGAAAATATAGCATATTCTAATTGAAACTAACTAGGGAAATAATGACTGTTAATAATAAAGAACAGCACTGAATCGCAGCATATTACAAAACATTTAATACATCAATCCGCGCTAACGTTTTCGCCTGAAGATGGCTGTATAGCCGAAAACTTTAGCGTGGATTGATGTATTAAACGTTTTGTTGAAATGCAGCATATTACAAAACATTTAATACATCAATCCGCGCTAACGTTTTTCGGCTATACAGCCATCTTCAGGCGCATTCAAATCGAAACCTTCCAAGAAAGAACATACCGTTTCCCTATGTTCTTTCTTGGAAGGTTTCGATTTGAATGCGCCTGAAGATGGCTGTATAGCCGAAAACTTTAGCGTGGATTGATGTATTAAACGTTTTGTAATACGCTGCGATTCAGTGCTGTTCTTTATTATTAATAGTCATAATTAGTATAAGCAGTTTTATATGGTTAAGTGTAGGGAAATAATATTAAACTAAATATTATTAGCCAAATTAACCCCTAGTGTAATAAACTATAATTTTAAAAATTAGTTTTTCAAATCAAGGCTACAGTGCCACCATCTAGTGTTTAATAATTAGACTAGAATTTTTCAATTAATTTTATCAAAATAAAATTTTGCCACTGCATTGAAATCGAACTGGGATCTTTGGAAAAGTGCCTCAATGCCTTACTAGTTAGACTACAATGGTATTCATACTGTAATATATATACTGTACAAATAGTACTAGTGTGTGAATTACATAAAAAAAACAGAAAATTTTTAAAATTTAATTTACATACTATTTATACAATATGTATATGCTACAGTATGAAATTTGTTATATCAATATATTATACAGTTGTGCCTTGGTTAATGACAAATGGCTGTAAGAAAAAAATGTCTTGGTTAATGACTCCTGATTATGTGAACCTCTATCCGATCTAAATCCCATTATTTTCTGATCTCACCCATGCATGGGAAGACACTGTCAAATAGAGAATAGACACACGGTGTAGCTCAGATATGTTTGGCCAATCATAGCCAGTTTTTTACATTTTCCATATATTGTTTTTTCTTGTAATGTACTGTACTTTATTTTAAAATTTATAGTTATAAATGTGTTTTATGATGATAATAAATATTTAAGCATTTATTTTTTGTGTTGGTTTATATAGACAATAAGTTGGCGAGTGTGTGTTATTGTTTGTTCGCCATCAAAAGGCAAAATCAAATCTCATCTATATAATAAGGGTTGAATCTATAAGCTGCAAGCTGTTCGTTTGTCAAAAAACTCTAAAATGAGCTTAATTGTCCTTCTGGTGAAGATTGTAATTAAAAACTGTTTTCATGAACAATTCATTTTATTAATGTTATTTTTTTTTGTAGCAAATATAATAAAAAAATGATATTTTCTATATTTTTAGGACATTTTAAATGAGTTTTATCTGCATTTTTAATATTTATTATGGTTGTGGGGAGGAGCCGGAACAAATTAATCAATTTTCAGTTAAATCTTATAGGGAATTGCACCTTGGATTATGACAGTTTTGGTTAATGACAGTACTCCTGGAATCGATTACCATTGTTGATCAAGGCACCACTGTATTTTTCTGTTACTTTTTTTACTCTTTAACATTAAAAGTCCTAATTATTAATAATTATAAATTTATAAAATAATTATTGTAATACTTATTTTGAAACAACAGAGAAAGGGTAGAGAAATAAGTACCGTATTACTTCAAATTTAAGCTGCATTTTTTATTTGGATTTTTAAGACATAAAATTTGGATGTGGCTTAAATTCAAAGCGAATATTTTAACATCTTATTTCTCCTGAGCTCTGTTTGGGCTTTTGCTTTACGCACTATGTATGCTCATAGTATTACGATCGTTGATTACAATTTATTCGGTAGCTTATTATGTATATGAGTACTTATTTAAGTAAATAAAAATGTTTCTTATTTTTCAATACCTATTATAAATTCGTTTTTATTTTTTTCCAATTTTCCAACTTTGAAATCCTACTGTGGCTTTTTTTCCCGATTTTTCAATTTTAAAATCCTACTGCGGCTTAATTGGAGGCAGCTTCAAATTTTAAAATTCTACTGCAGCTTAAATTCGAAGTAATACGATATTTTATTTTCAATACCTATTATAAAATCATTTTTATTTTTTCCAATTTTAAAACCTACTGTGACTTAAATTCGAAGTTATACGATATATATATTATACATTATTGTATTTTATTTCTTTTAAAAAGTTGAATGTTTCTTGAATATTTTGAGTTTTAGTAATTGGGAACCAAACTTCCATTTATAGAACTGCATTTATGGAAAATCATGTTCTGAGTTATGAAAGATTTGAAGTGACTGAAAAGTTTTAATGCATCTCCATCATAAGCCCTGGATTCCTGTATTATATTTATTTTCACAATTTGCCATCATAATATAGAAAAAGAAATTATGGGAAAAACTTATTTATTCATAATTTTCACATTTTAATTTGTATTGAAGAATATGATCTTTAAGAAATGTTAGCAGAAAATTTTCCCCAATATTTCTTTGTTTCAAGTTTTCACAAGATTTATTCAAGTAGTGAGTTGTTAAACAATTAATGTTTTTCATCCCTTATAACAATGTTCTTAAATTTTTATAATACAATAACTTCCAAACTTATGCAGTTAATTCATCCAAAAAATTTCCAGATAAATCAAAAATTGAATAACCAACAATGCTTAAATTCAATGTACATGACTGGACACATTAGAAAACAGAATCACCAAACGAAAATTATGAGCATATTTTAAGCAGTGATAAAAAAATTTATAATACTTGTACATAAGTGATATTTCTGCAAAAAGTATATTGTTTAATGAAATTTTCATTGGCATTTTATGAAAATTCAACAAATATAGACTTATACATCCATACATCTCTGAAAAAAAGAATAAATCAAGAATCAAGAAATACTCATAAATCAAGAATCTACTGTACTAGAAAACAAATATTTTCCAATAATTATTATATGATATTAAAATTTTTACCTCTCCAGTTAATTGTTGACCAAGTACTTTGCCTTCCACAGATAAACCTTGGCACTATAAATAATATAAATTATCAATATATATTATAAACTTTATCAAATCTTAGCAAATGTTATAGAATAAATATTTTTTATTAAACAAAACACTAAATAAAAAAAGTTTAGAATTCAATTCAATTTCTTAATTTAGCAAAATTAAATAAATATTTGTGATAAATCTTAACAAGTTTACAGAAAATTAAATTACAGTGGGTGATCGGTTAATAAACATAATCCGTTCTAAGACAATGTTCATTATCCGAATTGTTCTTTAACTGATCATCGATTTATCATAGGTTTTTATGGGAATTTGATTAATTCGTTCTGGAGACCTAAAAAAACATAAATAAAAAATTATATAATTTCGTTCTACGTTTATTTATATGTAATAATAATAATAATAATAATATCTACATACATAGTCTTGCATTTTCATCTATTATGTTTATTTTCTGTTAAAGAATCTGTTCAATGTCGATTGCTTCTTTCTTTCTTCTTCAGGATTTTTCAGAAATGATTAATAGCATTGTTGTGGTAGAGATCCCCAAGCCTATTCACCTCAACCTGGTATGGGTGCCATTCTAACACCAAAATATTGTAAAATCTCTCTCTTATCTTCTTTAATAAATCTTTGATTTGTTTTAAGTTGTCTCCGAGTTCATTTTAATCGGGAAAAATTACTGTTCTCCCATCCTTACCCATAAGTCCACCAACATTCAAGACCTAAGCCTATCATTCCATTAGGTTAGTTAAGCTGCCATATCCTCATGAGATATTTTTATCTGGCAGTGGCCAATTATAGAGCTCATCACAGGCTGGCCAGCACCCATAATGGGGTCAACTGGATGGTTGAAGGATGAGATTCAACAGGCTGGGCCCAGACCTCTCCTGAAAATTGGAGGAGTGGGACCTGAAACCTCCAGGATGGTAAGCCACAGCTTTACCACACAGCCATCCGGCCGATCTAACCAATATGCTATGTAAACAGCCAAGTTTGGCCAATCTGTCATTCTGTCAGTCCGCAGATCCCACAGTTTGTTCTATGACGTGTTTGTTATTCAAACATAAAAATCTTTTGCAAAAGTGTTCGTTATCCGAACTGTTCATTAATTCAATATGCTTTACAAATATATGCAGAAATGTTTTCTTTGATATAAAAGAGATTACAATTATTTGGATTATAAATTATATTGTTTGCATAATTATATAGATTATTATTTTAAATTAATATTAAAGACAATTACATATATATTTAAATAAACTTTTCATGCCAGCTTAATTTATAATTGTTTATTGACATGTGACAAATTTTATCATATATGTCATATTTATTCACAATTATTCTCTTGCATAATTCTATCTTCCTACTTCCATAAGATGAAAGAAACAAACATAGATTTAAAAAACATAAATTTAAGTCCAATATAGAAATAGGTCTATTTAATAGACATATTCTCATCTATTTATGATGGGGTTATGTTTTGATATATGCTTTGTAGGTCAAAAATATTGTAAATTGAAAATGATGACAATTGTAGTAATTTTAATAGTAATAATGGATAATGGAAGATCAAATCTTCTAAGGAAATAAAATCAGATTTTGATCCTAAATTCTCCAAATTAGTAAAATCACCTGGATTTCATCTCATATACCAAGATGATAAATCATCCAAAATTGAAC
The DNA here is from genome assembly GCA_000484575.1 of Olivierus martensii. NCBI lineage: Eukaryota > Metazoa > Arthropoda > Arachnida > Scorpiones > Buthidae > Olivierus > Olivierus martensii. Next base: position 37,899 of record AYEL01071310.1, read on the forward strand.
CTGATCTTCCAAAATGGTAAGCACCAGTTTTTTTATATTGCCTTTGATTGATTATAAATTTCTAATAAAGCAGAAAAAGTATTTCTAACCAATATGCTATGAAAACAGCCAAGTTTGATATATCATAAGGGCAATAGCAAGATCGGATTATCATAAGTCAAATAATTGTAAGTAGTGGAGTATTTGTATTCTAGTTTATAACTGAATAAACAAAATGTGATTCTGTAAAGAACAAAAATGTTTCTGCTCAGAACTAAATACAAATAATAATCAATTTATGTCAAGGTTCAATTTGAAGTACTTAGATCATAAGTTGACATGAATATTTGAAATATATTTATTGATTGATTTCAACACTCTAACATTGATATTGCTAATTCATCATCATTAAATATTATCTTTATTTTATATTTGAAATGAATTTCTCAGAGAACTTTAAGTTGCATAAGAATTATCTATATTCCAAATTCCATTAAAATTGTTTAAATAAAATATGAAAGAAAAGTCACATTGAAAGGACTCACTATTCCTTTCATTTTGGCTTTAGTGAACTGAAATTTTCACAAACATTTGTAACATAGAAAGTATTCATATTTCAAATTCATTCAAAATCAATTGAGAAATATGATTTGTTAATGCAGATATACAAAAAAAATCTTTCCCTACACTCTCATTTTCATTAAATTGAATCAAAATTTTTATAAGATTTTAAATGAGCTAGGCTATACAATACTCCAGATTTGATCAAAAGTAGTTGAATAGTATGATCAACAGATATTTATGTACAAGAGATCTTCCATATTTCTCATTTATTTTGATTCAATTGAGATTAAATTTTTTAGGAAATTTAAGAGTTGATCAAAAGTGGTTGAATAGTATGATCAACAGATATTTATGTACAAGAGTTCTTCCATATTTCTCATTTATTTTGATTCAATTGAGATTAAATTTTTTAGGAAATTTAAGTAATTTTAAAAATACCTATATTCAAAATTTTATCAATTGAATGAGAGAACATATACAAATGTCTGAGGAAGAAGAAAAAATGATGTTTTTTGTCAATTTTTTTATATTTTTAAACTGGTTGAGTTATTTTATTAATTGGATTTAATGTTTCAAATTTGGCATTCTATGATCTTTTGAGAACATCTATTAAATATAAATAATAAGTAAATAATATTTAAGAACTTTAAAACCATCCTGTTACACTCACAAAAATGCACACAAAAAACAGCTCTAAACAGGATAAATACTTCAAAGTATTTATCCTGTTTAGAGTTTTGTTTTTTGTGTAAATAATATTTATATTAGAGCAAAAGTTACAGTGAATTAAATTTTTATCTTAACAATTTTTGTAATAAAAGACTATGATAATTGACTTAGAATAACTGCCATGTCTTTTGATCATTTGTAAAATATATAATTTAAATGCAATGATATATTATAATTTTATGTAAAAAAATCTTTCTTATACAGTACAGTGTCATTTAAATATTAAAAACATTTGTATTCTATATTTTATTTCTGTCATCATTATTTCAGTTTTAGATATAAATATTCTCAGAAATTTCAGTAATCTAGAAAAATTTCAGATAACAAAAGTACATTATTATTACCTTTTCTAATACTCTCCATATCTGAGGATAAAAATTGCGTGGAACACGGTTCAGTGCTCCATCTAATCTTCTCCTTCTAAGCCACTGACCATGTCGGTCAGATTCTGTTCCAGTTTCATCTTGAGTATCTTTACCTACAAAATTGTCCACGGCACTTTTCTGAAATTTAATTAAAGGCATTTTAACCATTTCAGTTTTCTATTAATTAAAAAGTAAGTAAATTTAAACCAACAAAAACTATGATTCTGAAAATACGATTGTTTTTATAAACACTTATCACAATTTAAAACTATATTTGTGAAAAACAAAATGATTTAGTAGAAAATGTTTTACAAATCTCCACTGTATTTAACATATTAGTACAGTATTAAAAATTTTGGAACTTGTTTATAATTTACTATAAATTACTAATATTAAAACTGTTTTCATTTCAAATTATAAAATACACATTTTCTTACCTTACTGGCCTTAGTATGTGCTAAAGAAATAATACCACTTCTTGCTGAAAAATATAAAATTATTAATTCAATAAGTCTATTACATACAAATTTAATTATTTGGAGTTTAAGGATTGTGCAGTTTTGTTGAAATAAAATGAAAAAGTGATCATTATTTTAAGAAAATAACTATTTTTGGTGCTGAATGATCAAACTGTTGTAAATACAGTTTGCAAAATTTGTGCAATTTTTTAATAAAAATCAATTTTAAGTAATATTGTAAAATGCATGCTCATTTTAAAAAATTATATTTTATTAAATCTATCTTCATTAAATGGCAAACTACACTTATTATAATTTCAAAAACATTACATATAAAATTATAACAATACAAACACTACAGACAGACATACAAAGCATGCAAGAAAAATGCAGTAAATTGTTAATTCAGGTTCTTAATTAATGGAAAATAATTCAAGCATTATGATTATATTTTAAAAACTGTACTCACTATTATATTTTTGCTTTCAAATGATACCATGAAATAAGAATATTTTTAGTTTGTCAGATGAATCTGGAACAGTTGCTGTATTAATTATATAATCTCTAACATTACATTAGTTTGGCAAATATTAACTCCTCTGATTTTAATACATTAAATTAATTAAATTTATTTGAATTTAGTAAATCAAGATAGCAATTTAAACCCTAAATCTGAATTTATTTTACTTAAGATAACAACAACAATAATAATAATAACAATAATAAAATTTTTGATTCTTTATTTAGATTAACTTCTTAATTATAACCAGTCTAAATAAACTAAGATCAGGGTATTTCTGTCAAGTTTAATGAATAATTTTAAATTGAAATTTCATTGAATTTTGTAAATATAAAACTATTGACTAATTGTTGCTAATTTTTATATATTTGAACTTTCAGTTAAAATTCAAACATCTATAAAAAATTTCAAATTAATGTCTGAAAGTTCACTACCTTTCAAATGTTCTTTAAGATCATCATCATTTGGGAATTGATCTAAAAACATTTTCTGGATGAAGAATTTTGTTAGGAAGAGTTGTCAAATTCACAATATACTCACAAAACTCTTAAAAATCTATTTCAACAATTTTTAATTAATAATCTTTACAATTTTCCCAAATAATATCTTGTTCAAAAGTTTATAAAAAGGAAATAACTGGTATTCAAAAATTTCATCTTATTTATTTATCATCAATTCTAAGTAAATGTTAAGTGTTAATTTCTATCAATAAATTAAAATATTGATTTCTATGATATTGTAAACAGCAACAATTGAATATACTGAAACTAACAGCATTGTTTTTATTCTGTTAAATTTAATATATATGCTACTTTTCAACTAAACTTATTAAATTATAATACCTATTATAATCATAAAAATTAAAGATAACTATACCAAAACTTTTTTACTATAATCATTTTTAATTCTTCTTCTATTTTAAACATATCAACTTATAGCAATATTCTTTAGACTAAAAGTTATATAAAAATTTGTTCCATTCAACAACATATTATTAAATTTTATAAAATTTGAATTTTTAAATGAAAATAAATTTTGGTTTCTATTCATACTAAACAGGGAATATTAAATTATAGATTGAATAAAATATGAAACAGTTTGAGATGAAATTCTATTTCATAACAGTTTTTTTCAATTTAAATATGAGTTTTCCTCAGGATTACTTGAATACATTAACTTAAGCATATAATAATTAAAAATTTCACTATTTTTTTAAAGTAAAATTAAATATTTTTAAACAGATATAATAGAAGATAATTTGTTTTTATTTGAAAATAAATTTAATGATTTTTATTATTATTATTATTATTATTATAATGTATAATTATTATAAAATGATTCAAGTATTTCTAAAGAAACTTCAAATCTGAATCATGTATTATTCTAAAATATAAACAAACATCTGACATTTTTTGAAACTAATGGTAGTTCTGTGATAATTTTACACATACATATGAAAATTTATTCATATTTCATGTTAAAGTGCCAATTTAAACTTTATAAAAGTCACTGTAATGAAAAAATACCTGCTAACTTTTGATTTGATGTCTAATATATTTTAAATTTTTCAATGTCAGAAACATTTTATAAACACTAAAAAATTACAAATATCATAACTGCAATTGTTAAATATCATAAATGCAATGCAAAAGATAAACCTGTTATAATTAAATAATTAAGCTGTTATGAGGTTAATATAATTATTCAATCATGCATAAGCTGAAATTATAACACATCATAATATGAAAATGAGCCTAAGTTAGCAGTGCTTTTAAAATAAATAGAACTGGCTGAAACATTTCATAATATATCATTTGCAAATAACTATTTCAATTTCCTATTTTGGGAACTAATTTTCTTACAGAATTAAATGCTTTTTTCTTGCTTTATTAACTGTGAGCAGAGAAAAATAAAACACTGAAACTTAGAAACATTTTTTACGATTAACCACAATTAAATGCTTGAAAGATTATTACACATAATATGATATTACTAACTCACATACCGCTTTTCACAGCAAATTCTTTTCCACTTAGTATGTGATGCAGAAGTGTTTTCATTTCAAAAGGACTTAAATTGAGAAGATGTTCTGATGCCTCTTCACCTAATACAAATATGAAAAGATTAATTTGTTACAATTGTTTAAACCAAATATTTGCAAATGTGCCACTAAATAAGTTTAATGTGGCCACTGAAAATATTTTTTTGTAAGCAGGAAACAGAGTTTAAACAAATGAAAGACATAATTATATTAAATTTTTATTATTAATAATTTCTATCCTTTATTGATAATTTGTATTAATTTATTCTATTTTGGAATAAATTAATAAAAATCATTCAATAAAATGCTGTTATAGTAAAATAATGGAATTTTTACAAATCAATATATTATATTGTGAAGAAGTTAACTCTGACCTATCCTTATATTATTTTGTTATGCTCTTTATTATTTATTATTATTTTCATTATTATTTAACATATTATGTTTAGTTTAAGAATTAACTCACTTTTCGTGTCTCAACAGTTAGAAATTACGTGTTACAGACCAGAAGCCCATTTCATGATGAACTCTCTCGGTTCTTGATGTCACCTAATCTAAATCATTACCACTGATCCAATGTGAAAATATAAGAATGCTCTCTTATCAATGTTTTATATTCAGTATATAATAATTAATTTGTAAAGAGGATGACATGAATTGATTGCTCTGTAAACTAAGAAATTTGAACTTGTTGCATGACTTATGTAAATGAGACAAGCTCGGGATTGTAAAAATCACTAGAATAAAAACGTGTGTCAACTGACACAGTGAGGTGTTTCATATTGCATTGGAGTTGATTTGTGACTTCTGACTTTCTTGTAAGATTGACAATTGATTAAGTTTGTATCAGAGAGTGGAGGTATTAGAATTAATTAGTATTTAAGGTGATATTTACTATTGTTGTGAATATTTGAATCTTTGAATTTTTGATTAAACAAATTTTATTGATAACTTGTTTTGTGCTTTATTATTGCTTAAATAAAGTTTTGGTTAACACTTTTCTTCTAAGTGTTTTGAGTCATATAGATTTATATTTTATCAGTTTTGAAAAGTTATATGAACTGCCTATAACACTAATTTAATAACCAAATAAATTTCTGCTTTCGATTCACTATTTTGGTTTCGATTTCATGTTTGGTTTGATGATGGTTTGAGATGCAATCCTGACAAGTTATTAATTTAGATGATGAACAACAATGTAAAAATTATGAAAATAAATATTTCTTAAACAGTTAGTATTATGGTTATTCATCATGAGGTTGGCTAATGGCTGGAATCTCACAAAGCAAGAACCAATTACCATATTTTACATATAGTTAACACTTCGATTAGTGCGAATTCGAATAGTGCAAGAAATTCATGGAATTCATTATTCACACTAATTGAGGCCTACCTGTACTGTTTAAAGCATATATTTTAGATAAATTATTCCTTACAAATAGAGTGTACACAAGAATTCTAAATGATTTACATTATTTTAATATTGCTTGCAAATAAAAAAATAAAGAAATAAAGAATAAAAAAGAAACTAAGTATATTTGAATATATTATATATATTTGTAATTTATTCCATTTGAGCTTTAAAGTCTCATCACTATAGTGTGTTCAAATTATAATATCATTTGAAATAAATCCATAATGAGATTATGGATTTAATAATATCTATTTACTATATACAGATATATACTAAATAGATCGGAAATGCCATTGTTCTGGCTGAAGCTGGTTCGCCATCTTACCAGTCTACAAGCATTAGAACAGTGCATTAGAATTGAGCAGCTATTCATCGTTGTAGTATACTTTATTCCCGTTATTAAATAAAACAATGAGTATATTCTCGTAATAGTAACTATTCCAGTTATTTTCATGTTATTTTTAAATTAATTTTTGCAATTTTGAAATTTTTTTAAAACGTTAATGCTGCCATGTGTATGAAGTGAACTTATTAAAAACGCAAATGTCTCATTACGAATTTGCTATTTAAAGAACCTGGGAGCTGGCTTTTAGACATTAATTAAATGGGAAACTCACCATGCTTCTATGTTGGTCCTTTTAAATTATTAAACAGATATCACTGAGCATCGAAAGTTTGGAAATCAAATCTTTTTAAAGAAAAATTGTAAATATGTATGACGACAGGAATACTGAACCTGGGTAACGACAATAAGGTTTCCTGATAACAACAATCACTATAAATAAGTTATAATTTATAATAAACTGTTTATTGTACAACAAATACAAATGATACGATATATATTTTATTTATTATTAACATTCGGTTACAAATTGTATTAAATATAAAATACATATCTTAATATAATATAAATACGTTTAGAAAACTTTATACGTAAGTAACCTATAAGTAGTAAAGATTCGATGTATGGAAATAATTTTAAATTTAAATTATAAGAACAAATATTGTATTCCTTTTATGTTCTTTTATGATATTATGTTTTTATATTCTTTTACGTTCTTTGTAAGTTAGTGTAATGCTGAAGATGGTCTAGTCGATAGACCGAAAGTACTTCGTTTGTGAAATAAAATACTTTGAAGTCACTACTGCCAAGTGTGCTCTATATTTGGTTATTTATATTTTATTATTTAACTTTACTTGTTTTGAGAATTTATTCAATTTATTAGTGTTTAGTTTCTAAACTTTAAATAATACAAACTTCAAGGGAACTTAAACAAACCTAAACCTAACAAAACATACAAACCTAAATTTTCAAGCCAAATTTTAATGATTTCAAATATTAATGGAATAATTTAATGATTTCAAATCATTAAATTATTCCGTTAATATTTTAAGGGCTAAAGTTTAGTTTCTAACATTGTTTTATGCTATTTAGTTTTAACACTTGGTTGATACTTTAAGCTTTAAGTTTTTTGTTGTTTGTTTTTTGCATTGTAGGGTAGACATTAGTTAGTGATAAATTAAATAAATAGATTGATTTTAAAAAATAGTAAAAAGAGCTGAGCTCAGGCCCAACTCTGGATTTGCAGAGTCGTTAAAACCGTTAGGTGTAGATTGTTATTGGTATTTTTGAATATTGTATTCAAAAATACAATAAATGTTCAGTTAATTAAATAAATGAATTTTTTCAAATAAAAAGTATAATATTGAATAAAAAAATTATTATTTCCACATACATTTTAAATCAGGGTTCTTCTGCATATCAAAACAATAGCAGTTTAAATGCATAACTACAGAATTTCAGAATGAATCAAAATGTAACTATTCTTATCCCTGGTTGATTTAAAATAAGCAAAGAGTGAAAATTAGATTTAAAAGTTAAGAATATTTTTAAAATAATCCAGTAAATTCTGCTTCAATATTATACATTAATTTTTCATTTCTGGTTTTGATTTTTAAATAAGTGGTTTGTGAGTCTACCAGTAATACTATTAAGTAATTGAAAAATAATTTGTTACTATTGCTTTAGAATGATTTGAAACAATAATTACTTATAACCTGAAAACTAGCAGTTTTTGCCTTATTTATATTAAGGAAATACATATTATTCAAACAAAATTATTGTATAATGAATGAATTTTGAAATTATGTTCTCAATTCAAGTTATTAATAAAAACAAAATTTTGAAGACATCTGATACTATCAACAAAGTTTCACAGCACAAAGGCAGGCAAAAATATGAATAGACATTTCAATAAAAAAGACTGTTACAGCTTGAGTAGTAGTGCTTTCAGCCTTTACTGAGATCCTCTTCAGTCAAATATACAAACTTCCAAAACAAACTAAAAATACTGTTTTTAGTTTAAATAAAAAAATATGACATTATTATTGACAAATATAAAATTTGTGAAAGTAATCTGCTGTATTTATTTAGTTTACTAAATAAATACAGCAGATTAAATTTGATTAAGAATGAATATTTATACTTTGATTATGAGCATAATATCAAAATTAAAATTTATTTCTAATTATAAAACTTTTATAACAATAAAATATATGAAAAATTTCATATTTAAACAAATTCAATCTAAAATTTTTATTTTTTATTGTAATTTTTTATGTAAACTTATTAAGCTTAATTAAATGCAAAAATGTGATACCCAAATATAAAATACTTTTAAAAGTCATTAAAATGAATAGATTAAAATATGCATTCTCACCTGAACATTTTAGAGAACGTCCAAGTTCAGAAGCCATCACTTGAATAATTAATCCAACTCTCAATCTTAGCATTTCAAGAAATAACTGTGGTTCTGTTCTAATGAACATGGCCAAATACACCAAAAGTTCCTAAATAAAATATTTTTATAATTTCAAAATCTTGATTTAGTTTTCATTATTTTCCCCAAATATAAATAACTTAAGAAAGTTAAACAGAGGGTAATTTAACTTTTTCAATTTCAAAATACTGTTATTCATTTTCTTGAATTATAGTATAATAAGAATACTATACTATTACATTTAAAGTACTAATTAAAAAAATTTTTTTACCTGTGTCAGCATTGCTGTACTTTGATCACAGTCATGAGCTTTCTGTATGATGTTACGAAGCTCTTTAGAAGGTAAAGGCCTAAAATATATTTTTTTTTTAATATTTTAGATATTTTAAAATCTCAAGGTTTTTGGATGTTTTCTTATATATAATATATAATAGTTTACCGAGTTATGGTAAATTCGTTCATTGGAGGCATTCCTACTGTAATTTGTTTCTGTCGTACTAATAAGTCAGCAACAGCCTAAAAAATGTAAAAAATCTTTTATTTATCTCTTTAAATTGACAAAATTATAACAACATATTTAAGATATGTCATACTTTAGTTAAATCTTCAACTCTTTTTCCTAACATTCCTGCAATATGTCTGACAAGACTCCATTTTTTTTCATGACAAGCCTATAACAATCAAAATATTACATATTTATAATGATTTATATATTATATTATTATATTTAGATATATATATATATATATATATACACA
>AYEL01071311.1:0-27679 GCA_000484575.1 Olivierus martensii
GTGTGTGTGTGTGTTTTTGTGTTTGTGTGTGTGTGTTTTTGTGTTTGTGTGTGTACATACAGATTATCCCTGATTTATACAGATTTAGGAAGATGTTCCCCCGTTAAGCCTTCATGCTTGTTGACTGTCAAGAAATTTGGCAGAATGGATCTTCCCTATGTTAATGGAATAGGCAAACCGCAATTAGCAGTGGGGATTAAGACCGGTTGAGGCCCCGGGCGCAGAAGAAAATATTGGGCCCCTTAAAAAAGAATCAAGGGAATAAAAATACATATTGACCATATTTTTAAATAAATAAAACATATGTACTATTTATATTTTATTCCAACAAAATTTTAATATTGTATAAATGTATAGAATTTTAACTTGAAATTAAAATATGAAAATATTTAAATAAAGTTTCTTCTAGCTTTTAGTTTTGCAAACTTGCCAATTATCTCTTCACAATCAATACTTTTAAGTAAATCGCTCTCTATATATCAGACGTGGCCAAACTGCAGCTCTTTGACACCTTCAATGTGGCTCTATACCTTGAAAGTCAATAGTAAATATGAAGCAAATACTTATTTAAGTTAAAAAAATTAGATATATTACAAAAAGTAGTGTAAAAAGTAGTATGCATCTATCCGAAATAAATGCATCTGAAATAAACAATTTTTGAAATCATTATTAAAATTATCCGAAAAACTGAAGCTTGTTCTCATTGATCCAGAAAGAAACTGCGGCTCTCGAGTATTGGAGATTCTCATATGTTGTTCGTAGTAATATGAAGTTTGGCCACCCCTGCTATATATAAAATAGCCATGTTATTTAATCTTTCCTCTGACATTGAATTTCTAAGGTAACTTTTTACTCTTTTCATACAAGAAAATGAGCATTCCCTGATGCATTTGAAGTTAGCATGGTTAACAAAATTTTCATACGGTAATTGTTTGTCATTATATTTGAGCTTTGATTGTTAATGAAAATAAGCGAATATACACATACTATACTATCAGATTTTACTATTGATTGAAAACATATACGTAATTATAATTGCATTAGAAAAATGTGTACAGTTGGGATTTTGTGGGCCCCAGAAGTCGGGGCCCCGGGCGCACGCCCGGTGCACCTGCCGTTAAATCTGCCTCTGTATAGGCTATATAAATATAGTGTAGTATAGAAAAAAAAAAATAAAATAAACTTATATTATGATTTAAGTGTTATAGGAAAATCTAATAAAAACAGATTTGTATGCAGATATTAATATCTGAAGGATGTTATAAATCATTAAAATTAGGTTTTTTACTAACTTTGCTACGTTAATGAATCAATTTTATATTAATAAATTTGTAATTGTTAACGTATAACATAGTGAAATTATTTTAATAACGAACTGTTTCTGACAGATTTTATTCTATAAAATGTAATTCCAAAAATTTGATGAGTAGATAGGCTTACTTCTGGAGTTGACACAGTAATTACTTCAGGGAATAAGCAGGGGTGCAATTCCAGCTAAAACGAAAACCTGATCCCCAAAATACTAATAGACTTGTCCGATAAGCACGTGGCATCGAAATCTTCAGGTGCCTTCCGAACGCGAACAGAATAATAATCTACTTACATAAGTCAGGAATTTACTTTATTTTAATTTAAAAAATTGGCAATTTAAGTGCTATTTTTGTACCATTAATCTCAAGATAAGTCCAGTATTCACTGCTTTGATTGGTATCTTATTGACAGTTTATTACTCACTTCAGCACTATAAAGCAGACCATTACGACTCTACAACGTTTTTCAACATTTAGAGAGACATTTTCAGTTTATTTAAACCATCATCAGCTCTTACATAACAGTTTTACTGTTATGTAAGAGCTACAGTAACAATGAACGTACTTGTAAAACGGCATAATACAGCATTTGAGGAAGGTGACACACTGACAACATACGATTACGAAAGCCTATACCCGAGTCTGAAATTAGAACCTACCTGCATTGAATTTTATCGATTTATGTTAGAAAATCTACCACAAGCTCAGGACATAGCACAGCTGCTAAGAGACATAGCCTATATGTTTGCTCTTTATTTTGAAACAGATTTAAGTCATTGACAAATTATACAAATTAATGCCATCTTCTGGGAAATGTAAGAACTATGAATCATACGATATACAAGTAAAATAATGCAATGCTATTATAACAACAAACCATAGAACTGCACACTGAAATCTACCATGAGCATTAAAATGTTTTAAACATCAATGATAAAATAATGAAAATTATTAATACCACACTTTTTTACAATATTACCAGCACATACAAAACTGCGCACTTATTACGTTAAAATGGTGGACAATTAACTACAAGTAATAGTTTTATATAAAAACTGAGGAATAACAACGTTTTAAAATATAACGTGAACATTATTCAATCTTTATGCATGTTCTATTGCGATTTGAAACTTGAAAGTTCCGAATGAATTCAAACCTGATGATGGCATTAAGCGCCGAAAACGTTCGTTCAACATATAATTAGAAGCTTTTTTCCTATACTGCAGTTTATAATGTGAACATTATTCACTCTTTATGCGTGTTCTATTGCGATTTGAAACTTGAAAGTTCCGAATGAATTCAAACCTGATGATGGCATTAAGCGCCGAAAACGTTCGTTCAACATATAATTAGAAGCTTTTTTCCTATACTGCAGTAAGTGCTTTAGTCTTATTTTAAAGTAGAGTTGAAGGTAAATAGCAGTAGTTGAAAGTATAACAAAGTTCATTTGCTTCTATCATAACTTTATGTGGTATATTCATCTTTACAATTGCTTTGAAATCAGTATCTGAATGTCTTCTAAAGAACATTTCTATCATTTTACAAATACATACATCTCTAGCAGGAATAAACAAACACCCCCTGCTTTTATATAAAATAAATGAGTATGGGTTCTCGTTTTGTACTAGTGCTTCTTTGCATTTTTCACAAGAAAGTTTATTCATTAATTTGTTTACAACAAAGTCACATATATTCAACAACATTTTCGAAATCTTCTGGACGAAAATGTTGGGAAGATATCCCTGAAGAAGTAGATGGTTGCCAGTTTTTTCGCTTCACAGTCCTGATCCATAAATCCCTTCTTTCTTTGGACACTGTAAATCTACAAATGAAAGATATTTGTATTTTTCAAGATCATAAAATTAACTTTTGCAGGATAAATGAAACATTTATGGTCATTACAAGGTAGTGATTTGTTAATTTTTATTTCTACTTTTTGAATTTTCAACATAAGGAGATTGTTTAATTTAATATAGCTAAACCAGCAGTAAAGAAAGTACTATTAGATTAGCGTTATTTCTTAAATATTAAATTAGAATGGAAATTAAAGACAAATTTAATGTTCTAAATATCTATTAAACATTATGCACTTTACTTAAGTATGCATTGAAACATTTTCTTTTCCCAGCTGCTTTCTTCTAGAACAGGCCTGTTCTAGAATATGAGAAATTACAGCCAAACACCACTCATGTATTCACCATTGTTTTTTTTTTGAGAAATTACAGCCAAACACCATGTACGTATTCACCATTGTTTCTTATTTAATTCTGTCTCTCTCAATTAACGGCAACACAGTAAATATTTAAAGAAAAAAGCACCTTGTTGCTTCCACGTCTATTCTATGTTTTAGACTAGTAAGGTGGCAGCAGCTGAGTACAGCCTGCTTCATTAGCGCCAATGATAAAGATACGGGCATTTCCGATCTATTTACTATATATCTGTGATTTATGCTATGGTTTTATAAATCTAAATGTATAGTTTAGTGAAATTTTAGATACTCCCTGCTTATTTAATTTTGAATTGTATGCAATTTCAGACATGAAGTTTTCCATAAAGATAAATAAATTAATTACTAATATTAGAATTTAATAATAAAATAATAATAAAAAATATAATTTTCCAATTTTAAATGCAAAAGAGCATATTTTTAGCAAGATTATAACACTTCTGTAACTTATTTAACATTAATACTATAATCTGTTTCAAGATAAACTGACAGTAAATCACTAACATTGTTGTGGATATTTCTATACAAGAAGAAAATAGTCTCTATTAGTTAAATTTAGTATTAATGTTTTAAAATATAAAAATGATATATTATCTTATAATTTGTTGTTTTGGGAAATAAAATATCGAAATATTATTGAAATAATATAAATATTTGTTTTTTTTTATAATTATATGATGAAATTTAATTAATGAAAGAAATGTGTTTTAAACAATGGAAAACATGGCAAATGCTAATATAGTTACTGATTTTTCATCTCCTAACTCTATTTAAAAAAATATCTAAAAGATAAAATGCTTTCTGGATTGTAAAAAGAACCACACTTCACATTTATAGAAAATTACAGGAACAGAAAAAGAAACATTAATTGAAGATATTGTGGAAGCAGCTGTTACAATGATTGGTGTTTCAGTTTTGAGTATTTAATATGAAAGATTGCTTGATTTAAATTCATGTTTAATATTCATATTAAACATGAATTTAAATCAGGTAATCTTTCAACTCCTAGCAAGAAAAGAAAATGGACTGAAAATGATAGAAGACACCAAAATCAATGACTTAACTATGTCAGTTATCAGAAGTAAGGTGCATTTTTTCTTTTTTCCTGAATCAGAAACCTGATATTGACATTATCACACAAGCAGTTCGTAATGATAATGATTTGCAATTACCTTCTATTTTGCGATCAATAATATACTAGATATTGAAAAAACGGTTATGTTTATAAAAAACATAAGAGGAGCAGCATACTTGAGAGAGATGATGTTATGCAAAGAGACATAATTATCTCTGAAAAATAAAACATTTCAGAGAAGAAGAACAGTTTACTATCTTGATGAAACCTGATATAATCAAGAAGATAATCTTTCTTGATCTTAGCATGATAACACTGTTGTAAGCTATAAGGATACTTTCAACAAAGGTTTATTAACAGGCTTAAGAAACCCAAGTGGTTTGAAAGAACATCTTATTATCCAAATAAACCTAATTAACTTGCCAAATTTAACTAATAAACTAGAATAACTTATTTGGATTAGTTAAATTTGGCAAGTTAATTAGGTTTATTTGGATTAAATTCCCTTGAGGTTTGGATTGTATAATGTTTATACATTTTATTATGTTAGAAAATTGGCAAACACATTTGAAATGAAGATGGGTTTGTTAAAGGGATAGGACGAGTATTTCATGGAAAAAAGAAGAACGATTACTACCAGGAAATGGATTCTTCCTATTTTGAAACATGGTTTACTGAGGTAAATGAATTGCTAAACCACATAGCATAATTGTTTTGGATAATGTGGTTTACCACTCACTGCTTTCAGGAATGCATTCCTAATATAAAATGGAATAAGCATGATATTCAAGCATGCCTATCTTTTAAAAATATATTCTGGCAGCCTGATAAGTTAAAATTTGAACTATTGCAATTGATTAAAGAAAATAAAATGAGATACCAACTATACAAAATAGATGAAATTGCAGCTAAAGCAGGCCAAACAATGCTAAGATTACATCCATATCATTGCAAATTAAACCCTATTCAACTGATTTGGGCCCAAATTAAAGGAACTGTAGCAAGAAAAAATACTACATTTAAACTAAATGATGTCCAATGTCTTCTTCAAAATGCTGTTGCTTCTATCCAACTGAAAAATTGGCAAAAATGTATAAATCATGTTATTGACATTGAAAATACATTTTGCCAAGTAGACTGGAGACTAATTTTCTCGTGAGCTCTACTGGACTCAACGACTGAAGCTTTGGATTGGTCAACAGCCACTCATTCGCCTACAACCCAGGACTAACTGCAAAGTCGTGGATTAGAACGAATGCAATACTAATAATTATAACTAAGCCTAACGGTTAGCGATTCTGCAAATATTTAGACATATTTAAGGCCAATAATTTTTCCAAATTTTACTCCTCATAATTTAAATTTGTAAAATAGATAGTAAAGATTAACAGATTTTTGAAAATTGTAGCTATTTCCCAATATACATAAGGATATGTTTTATGTAACTTTACATAAGATGAATTTAATGTAAGTTGGAAAAATAATTCTTTTTAACAAATTTTGGATTAAAACTCTTGAAGCTAAATATCTACAATGATTGCTCCTAGATACTGTTATTGCACCATATTGTTCCCTGACTGAAAATGAGAAATGTTGCATAAAACAATATCATAACAATAATATGGTATTTAAAATCATTATTGCTCTAGTATTTCACTGCTTTATACGGGATTTACTTACATACAAATTTACCTGTTAGCACTTATAAGCAGTCCGTGTCATAACAAGTGGACTAAAAATATTTTTTTATTTAACTAGAGGAGCACTTTTGGCTTAATCTGCCATTACCAACTCTTACATAATGTTTTTAGAACATTGATTCTGGAATCAAAGTGTACAATTTCTTCAAGAAATTGTACACTTTGATTCCAGAATCAATGTTCTAAAAACATTATGTAAGAGTTGGTAATGGCAGATTAAGCCAAAAGTGCTCCTCTAGTTAAATAAAAAAATATTTTTAGTAACTTGTTATGACACGGACTGCTTATAAGTGCTAACAGGTAAATTTGTATGTAAGTATTTAAAATCAACAAACAATACACAAAACATAAATAAATCAAGTATTATGAGCTTAAATGTTGTAAACCAACATTTTTAGATTTGTAATTTGTAAATAAAGTAGCTATTTATGCTATATATCTTAAATTTAAAAAATTATCGAAAATATTTTACATAAAGTTGAATTTATATAAGTCATGTATTATGTAAGTTGGAGAGTGGCTATATCATTATTAATAATTGGCTTAATTGATTACTTTTAGTATCAGTGTAAGTTTCAGAGTATATAATATTTCTATTTTAACATAATCATCATACAAGTAAATTTTATTAAAAAAATTTACTACTACTTATCTGGACAAATTTTATCAAAAGTTTGTTAAATTGTTTTTATTTTGAATTTTATGTAAAAATATCTTATACTGGTTACTGAATAATAGACTGAAATATTTATGATATAATTAATTCCCATACACAACTTTAGCCATATAACATTTTATTAAAGAATAAATTTAAGATTTATCAGTCAAAGGTGCCTCCCCCTTGCTTTGATGCAGCTGCATAATCTCTCTGGCCAGTGCTGGATTATGCTAGTGTGGTGCCTACAGCACATGTTAAGAAAGGGGCCCTATATTAAAAAAACAATAAAACAATGCAAATATATTTGAACACATTCATTTTTAATTTGCATAGTAATTATCATTATCAAAAATAACAACATAGTCAACATTAAATATTAATTTTTCTACATTTAGCATGAGCAAATTTGTTGATGATATAGGATGTATCCATTTCATGCAAAAGTTTATGTTCAGAGTCACACTAAGTCACCTTCTTATGCTCTTTCTCTCACAATTTCATAATACCAAATGAAAAGGCACTAAATATGGCATAAATCACAAGATCATTGGTTTATCGCTCATATTAGATGACCAAAAAATTATGTATATATTTATTGGCGCGGGACCCCTAAAAGCATTGGTCCGTAGCAAATGCTACTTTTGCTACTATGTTAATCTGACACTGTCTCTGACCATTCATCTATTTCTTTATGCAATTGCTCCAAAGGAAATTTCTCCCATTCCTGGAGAAGGACTTTCTTCAGATTATTGACAGTGCTGTGGGATCTGCACACAATCTTTAGCTCCAACCTAGACCATATGATGCAATTTAATGGATTCAGATCTCAAGATGTAATGGGTCATTCTTCATTGGAGATGAAGCTGGAAACATGCTGGATTAGCTATTTCTGGGTAACTTTGACCTTGTGTGATGGAGCAAAATCTTGTTAGAGGGATTAGTTGGTATGGTTAAGAAGACCAGTGTTCAATGTCTTTACAATTGGTTTTAGAATTTCTTCCATATAGTTCTTTGCATTTACTTTCATTTCCTGTGGTATAAAATGCAACTTCACCTTTCTATGCCAACTGATTCCATATTACATTATTAAATAAAGTTGGATTCTGAGTTCTGGTACTTTTTCCAAATCCCTGAAGATCTCTTCTCTTAACTTAGCCAAAATACAGTCATTTTGCTTATTAAAACTTTTGCTCAATGGTGAAGATTTTCTCATCAGTGAAAAAAATGTTCCTGTAGTCATCTGCAATGTACTGCTTCAATAATGCCCAACTTCTCTTGACTCTTCTTCTGCTGAACATTTAAAAAATGGCATATCTTTTACTTTCAGTTTTAAGTTTAGAGTGTTGTTTTATTACCCTCCACACTGTTGACTTTGATATATTCATTTGCAGACCCAATTTCTTTTGATTGTGCAAGGATTTTGTTGAATTCATGCATAGAGCATTAATAGCTTTTAGAATTCTTTTCATTTTTGGACTATTGGATCTTTTCCTGGCACTAGCACTGCTTATCTCCAAATAATAAAATCAGATACCATCCTTCTTCCATTTCAGTTTATTTTAGAAACTTAAAAATTTCAAATAATCTCTTTCCTACTAAATGTAACTGCAAAATTTCATTCTGACAAGATTGTTTTTGTAACATTTTTATTCTATTGAAGATTTTGGAAAAATCTTTTGTTCTCAAGAAAATAACATAGCAACAAAGACACATGTACACACAACCTATGTATTTTCCATTCTCATGGTATTTACAGCTATTTGAATTTTGTGCAGGAATTTATGACTTCACTAGGTAAATTGCATTGTTTGAAAACCTATTTTGGCAAAATCTGAAAAAACTTGTAATTTTAGACTATGTTATATAATCAAGTAAATCTAAATGTGTTAAAAAAGGCCTTATGCACCTTAAGCAAAATCAGAAATCTATACATTCACTTTGATCTGTGCTTAAAACAGATCTGCAATCTAGAACTGTCTGTTGAAAAAAAAGATAAAATCAGAACCTGCATGTTTCAAACTGTTGCAGCTGCTTGATAACGAATAGTTATAGGTCTTTATTATCAGTATTAGTTTTAATGATGTTCAAATAGCATAAAGGTACCATTTTTTCAAAATTTATTACTTTTTGAGACTGCTTTTTGAATATCTTTTAAAATGAGTAAGAATAAAGATGTGAAATAATTCTTTTGATGAGCAAATGAAGTGAAAATGACAACCAAATTTATAAAAAGACAATAATATCAAAAAGTTATCAAATTCCTTTTTAACTAAGAAGTCAGAGAAGACATGAGGAAATTATCAGAAATGTCTTCTGTTTCATGGAGGCAAAAGAAATAAAAACAAAATATTGCAATGTTGATACCTCAAATATTATATGATGTGCCTTATATATTGGGAATGTCAAGAAAATAATTATACGAATTTCTGATCAGGCAATCAGTGTAAAATATTTTGCATCAAATGAAGAATTCTTTGATGTAATCCCTATTGCTCATCATAAATGCCACATAGTGGAAGAGCTAGAATGTCTAAAGCAGGGGTCGACAACCTTTTTGTAGGAGGGCATATTACAGAAATGCCAGAACTCAGCAGGCAATCATGTCTCAAATTATTTTCTGAGACCAAAAAACAAAGTTTCAACTCAATATATTTATTACATATTTTTTAATACATAAAAAAACAATCATAAAATTAATAATCAATGTAATATTTGACATTGCATATCTGCGGCCAACTGATTGTAATGTGGCACATATGTAGATTTCCCAGTTCTTAGGCATTAGTCCAAATGAGTGTCAGTGAGGCTTGACCGATACTTTGATTTTAAATATTTCATATTAGAAAACAAAGATTCACAAGCATATGTCGACGCACAAAGAGAGTTCAATTTTAGAGCACATCTTCTTAACAAAGGAAAGCTGTTTGTATTCATTAAATTCCAAAAATTTTTTCTTTATTATCATTTGTTATATTAATAATTTCCAATTCTAAGCCTTCCTTATTGGAAATATTAAAATATGTTGCAATTTTATTAGTCAAATCGTCTTCTGTGTGAGAAAAAGGATTAATAAAAAACATACAGAATGTCTCCAATTCATATAATTCTTGAAATCTAGTATTAAATTCTTCCAATAAAGAATCAAAATGTTCGGAAAATTGATGGGTGTTAGCATTTCCATCGCAATAATTTTCCATTACCATTTTTAAATTTGGGAAATGTGATAAATTTTCTTTTTCCATATGCGATTTCCAAAGTACCAATTTAGCTTTAAAAGCATTTACCGTACTTATCATATTAGCAACATGATGATTTCTACCTTGTAGTTTCAAATTTAATTCATTCAATTTTACCATTAAATCAGTTAGAAAGCCAAGCTTAACTAACCAAGGAATTTGCTCTAATTCTAAACAGATTTCATTTCTGGATAATAGAAATTCTTTTACCTGCGGTAATAAATTTAAAAACTGCTCAAGTACCTTTCCTCTACTTAGCCACCTCACTGCTGTGTATGTAATAAGATCTTCAAATTCTGAACTATCTTCTTGCAGAAGTAATTTAAATAATCTGTGTTGCATTGACACTTCTCTTATTGAATTTATCACTTTTGTTACTGTACAAATAATATTTTGAAACGGAATTACTTTTGAAATAATACTTCTTGATGAATAATGCAATGATAGGATGTGAATTTTGGAAATGTCGGATCTTTCTTACAAAGCGCAATGAAACCATTGTTGCTTCCTTTCATTGCAGGTGTGCTGTCTGTTATAATTGCAGACAATTTTCCTAAAGGAATATTATTTTCCTCCAAATACTCTTTAAAAATTGAATAAATATCGCTACCTCTGGAATGACTCTTTATAGGCAGAATTTTCAGAAATTCTTCTTCTACAGAAAAGTCGTCAAAAACCATCTTTATAATAAAACATAATTGAGAAATGTCCGAGATATCGATAGACTTGTCCACTTGCAATGAAAAGAACACACTTCTTTCAATATCATTATTCAACTGTGACTCAATATCAGTAGCCATCATTTTGATTCTTTGAGTTAGTTCTTGCTGATAATTGAATGGAATTTATTGCAGTTATTATTTCATTTTTATTTTTATAATCATCAAAAAGTGTTTCTGCAGTTAACAACATGGCTTCTTTAATAATTTCTCTTTCTACAAACAGTTTCATTCTTTGCCAATAAGTGCGCAATTTGGAAAGAGGAAGAAGTGGCTTTTCTCAACTAAGAAATCTGTCTGACAAATAGATTCTGCTGTCCAGTTAAATTAAGTTTTAGTTCCGAAATTTTTTACTTTCTAATTTCCGAGTTTATTGGAAAATTTGTATCAAAATTTTTATGAGTAGTGATATAATGTCTCTCCACATTACATTTTTTAGAAATTGCTACACTTGAGTTGCATAATAAAAACACATTTTTTTCTTTATAATAAATAAAACAAAACTGTTCTTCCCACTTAACATTAAAATTATATGTTTTTTGCTTCTTATTTCCTTTTTCCATGGCAGCTACAATAATAATAAAAATAAATAAAAGCATTTATTCGGTTATTCGGAAAGTAATTTCGGTTTTTTTCCATGAAAAAGAAAAAACCGTATTTAAAGCTAGCTGTATTTCAAATGTCAGCTATCAAAGTATATAATGATACATACTTTATTATAATAAAAATTGATTATAATAAAATTGACTGATCAAAATTAAAACTGTTTTTTCCGATGGTAAAAAACGAAATTACTTTCTGAATAGCCTAATAATTAAACAATTTCATGCATACAAGTCCAAATAGAAATGACAAATTAATGTATGAATAGAGTTGTTGTATGAGGACAGATTATACCGATGATCTTTCTATCGAATGTTAGGGATGTGTTGGAGAAAAAGGAGAACACGTGTTAACTGTAAGAAGGGATTCTTTATTCTAACAAGAACACAGAATTCCACTACTAATAAAGAACGAAGTAATTTACACCAGATGTTGAGATGGGGACTAGAAAACATAAACAAATGCGAGGGGTTGACTCGCTAGTTGGAATGTGGGATGTTCCAATAGTTTGCACTTATTTAATATTTAAAATTTTCTAAATTTAGAGTTTAAATACTATTTGGACGGCAGGCACCTAAAAATCGCTTCGCGGGCACCACGTTGCCAATCCCTGGTCTAAAGCAATGAAGAAAAATATGATAACAAGAGAAGAATCTATTATCTGTTTACTTACAGCATTGTATAAAATGTCAGAGAAAAGAATTAACTATCAAATCTTTATTTATTATTTAGAGTTAATTGTAAAATGAGATCAATCTTATCAACATACAAATCTATCATGATGACAATTTGCAACACCATTTTATAAAATTTGTTATTTTAAATCCTATGAAAATAAAAACAACAGAAGAAATAGCATGCATTTTAATAAATGTCTTATACATTTCAGCAATCTGTCTGGGTTGCATTGCTATAGCAGAGGAGAGTTCACTAATCATGTAATTGAAGAATTAAAAGAAGTTTGGCCAAAGTTATTGATAGTTCATGGTTAACCCAGACATTCCCAAAGTCAAGGATGATTTATGTTTCAATGCTTCATTTTATTCTCCTCTATTTAAACAAATATCTTATTTTCTAAATCTAATTATATATTTCAATATAAAAGTTCAAATCAGAATATGGAGAATAAAATAAAGCATTGAAGCATAATACTCTCTGCTTTTGTCAATTTCAAGAAAATAATGCATATTATAACGGGATACAACAAACCTCATTTGAAGTGATGTTTGGTAAACATATTTTCAGATACTTTCAGGATCAAATTCACAACTTTATCTTTCACCATTGAATATTCATTTGTTGAATGATTAATTAAAATAAATAAAGTTTTATAACTGGTTTCATGTCTTCAATTTAATTACAGGATGAAAAGTTAATATTAGAAAATAGTCATTGCTAGAGTCCATAAAAAATGTTGTCAAAAACTGAAAATGATCTTGAAAAGACATTTGCTATTATTGAAGAATGCGAATTCACATCCAAGATGGAATGAAAAGAAAACAGTAACATGAACTCTATTCCTAATGATGAGGTGGAAATATCTGACTCAATGGAGAATTATATTGTTTGTAGAAGTGTGAAAACAAGAAGCATATGAATGCTACTCTGTGGGATAAATATTAATATCATTTGCACTCAGAATTCAAACAGCACCAAAGAAGGTTAGAACTCTAGATCTATGTCTTTGCTATGCACACAAAGAATCAATAACTTTGAATAAAGAAAAAGCTTTAAATGGACTGAAAGCACAGGCAGAAAAAAATGGCTTGAAATAATAAATAATCAGCAATTAAAATAGTGAAATCAGTTACTGTGTCTAAATTAAATCTTTACATGAGTAAAGGAGATGCCCAAAATATGATAATGGAAGCAATTGATAACAGATTTTATAAAATAGGAACAGAAAAGAGGAAATCATTAGCTCCATGTATCCAAAACATCAGATTCAAAAATGAAAAGCAAATTCCTAAAAGACAGAATTTATCATATATCAAATCAATAGCCAAAATTCTTTTTAGGAAATCAAAAATTTTGAAATGTATTTACAAATATATATATTATTGCAATTCAAAATGCCACCATTCAATATCCTTAATTTATACACAAAATTTTATCTTTTCTTCTTAAACTTTGAAAAACTTAGCAATTAAGGTAGATTTTATTCATAAACATTTTTATTAAACTGAAAGTAGAAATGTATTTTGACCTCCTCTTCAACTGATTCAAAATAATTTTTTATACATAAAATTTAAGCTTTTCAGAGTTCATCATTGGAGGTTTTGCTATAATAAGTAATCATTTTTCTTAAGAATTTTTAATTTTTTGCTTGAGTTTCTTTTAATTTTCTATTTTTGTTATGCTTATTCAATTAAAAAAATTAAGAACTAATTCTAGATATTTTGTAGAGAATGTCTAAATTCGTCTAAGCAAATTTATGTTCACTTAGGCAAAGTTATGATGTTTCACCCCAGGTGCCAGGCGATTGCCATTGTCGAAAATGTGTCGGGTTGACCCCTCCCCCTGCATCTCGTCTCTGACGGTGTTTCAAGTGAATTACAATCTCCAAGTGTACATCCAAGTCAGACAACCAATCTAAAAGGAGGAAAACTGTATCCATCAAACTTTCTTTTATTAATTACCATAATGTATACAGGGTGCGCCAACTAAATCCGGACAAATTTCAAATTGAATTGCCCGCTATATTTTACGTCAGCGCTACGATGCTGCTGACGATTTAGTAAGCCAGACAGACGATGCATTTGAGGAAATCGGATTTTTTTTTAAAAGGTGGAGTCAGGAGTCTAAGTCGGATTTTTTTGAAAAGGTGGTCAGAGTCGGATCATTTACTATCCGACTCTGCAATCCTGGTTAGTAGCAAAAAATGTCATTTGATATAAAATAAGAAAAATCAAAATGGCAGGCCAAGCAGCAGAAGTAGTGCACTTTCTGGCTTCCATGGTATCACTACCACATTATGTAAATAACTTTCACTCCCAGATTATGCCTAAGGCAGTAGTTCATCTTTATAATGAGAATTATAAAGATGAACTACTGCCTTAGGCATAATCTGGGAGTATATAGATAGACTAAATAAATAGATGAACTACTAACACTAATAATGAGATCTATTCATCTGTTGATAATGATGAAGAGTAAAAATTAACATTTATATAATAATAATAATGAGATTATTAGCTATTATTATTATTATTATTATTATTATTATTTGCTTGATTTTAAAGATTATGTTTACATTTATTTAGATAAATAAATCAATGTTTGATCATAAATTATGATTCTATTGACCTTTACGTAATTTTATTCTAGTCAAATTTCATTATTGAAAACAGAATGCATTTTTAATATGCCTATGGGAAATCAATTAAAACAGAATAACTGATATCTGTATACTAATGAATTATATACAGTAGTTTCATGTCAAATTCTCAGATTTAGCATTGATATTGCATTATATGACAGAAAAAGGAATTGCAGATATAGAGAACAATTGTAATTCATTAAGATAATGGACAATTTCTGTAATATTTAAAAAACGACAGTAATATTAATGAGCAGAGAAACAAGTTGGCATAAAATAAAAACAAAATTAAAATTTAATCAACAGCCACTAATTTTTATGGGCCCAGAAATTAAAATTTTTCTTATTATATTAATATAAATTTTTAATTAATTTCAGAAAGAAACAATTGAGAACTTGCAGTTTTGTAATCAATTTTAAATAAATGCCCATACTCAAATTAGTAATTCAAAGACTGCACAGCATTATTAGCTGTTTAAGATTAACTTTTTATTAAACATTACTTAAACTGCTAATAATGCTGTGCAGTCTTTGAACTCAAATTAGTATTCAAACATATTTCAATTTGTAAAATACAGGTTGATGATCAAAAATCCGGCAATCAATATTCCGGTTCCATCAGTTTTTCGGTGTGAATGTCGGGACGCATTTTTAAATTTACCACGTTAGCATGCCATTGTTTTCTGGAGGTGCCATTTATGTTTTGACAAACCTGTACTCCAGAATCAGATGTTTGGTCATGCTTGCAACCAGGGTTGCAAGCATGACCAGATTGGCTTTTTTGACACCAAATGAGCTCTTTTTGGCTTTTTTTAGACATGATTGACATTAGAAATTTTTTTTAACATTTTGGTGTTTTTTTCTGGCTTTTTTGTTTATTGGAATTATATAAAATCTTTTAACTTTTTTCGAGGACACAATAACGAATTCAAATTCTGTAGAACTATTTTATTTAGTTGAATTAAAATTCTGAGGTACTACAGTATTTTATGTAGTTACTGAAAATTAAAATTTCATATGCTTTTAATTTTATTTCTTTAAAGCACTGTACAAGTAATCTTTTCCTGTTAAATATATATATATATTTCAAAAATCCAGAATTTTCAAAAATCTGACAATCCTCAAGTCCTAAGGTTGCCAATTTTTGATTATCAACCTGTAATTTGATAAAGGTAAACAAAATTGCATAAGGCCTAAAGGTCAGAAACAATGAACACTAATCTGAACAGAAAAGGTTCAGATTAGGTGACATTTAGTTTAGTTATCATAACATATCTGAATACTTAGAAGTTTAATCATATAAGTCTCTATACTTAGAGTTTCTCCTTCATTTTCAACCAATGAGAAGAGAGAACTTATCAAATAGTTTTGTCAGAGATGGAAGGGCTACAGTAAGTTTCATTTTCTTGGTTTGAATTGTTTTTGATATTTATGAGAGAGGGTATCTGAGTTTGAGATACAGAAAATCAATTCATTATCAAGTTAGAGAGATTATTTACATTAATCCAAAATATTTTAAAAACAAGAATTCATATGATAAAATTTGATATTTATTTATTTCTACAATATATTTGTAATTCATATAAAAAAATCAATGAAAGTGATTCAATAAAATTAAAATATTTTAAATCAATATTAAATGAAATAAACATTTGAATAAAATCAGTCAATTTTTAGATTTTTTACAACTAAGTATTTTTATTATATTATAAGCATTTAAAACGTGTAGTCTGCTCAGAATAAAATGACAGATGATTACTTACGATAGAAAATGTATTATAAGAATTAAGTAGACTACTTGACCTTTGATTCCCCTCTCTAGTTTCTATGATTGTGGAAAAATTTTACATTTCTGAATAAATTAAATATTTTATTCTAAATGGTTTCTATAATGATCCTTAATTCTATGAATTATCCTTGTTTCAACAGTAAAATTAACACCTATTAATTCTACTATGTATACTAACTGACCACGCATTCTATTTTGTTCAGACGTTCTGTTAATTGCTAGTAATCATCATAATAATAGGAAGAAGTAAGTGTTATTTTCATCTTCATTGTTATTGGTTTAAAAATTATGACATGACATGTGATGATTTTTCTAGAACAGTGGTTCTTAACCAGTGTTCCCCGGAACACTGATGTTTTGTGAATTTGTTACAAGTGTTCCGTGAAATTATGAATGCAAGGCCTACTTGAATGTCCCTAGAATACTGGCAGTACGCATTTCATAATGTTGACAACATTATGAAATGCGTACTGCCAGTACTCAACTTGCATTTTCGAATAAACTACTAAGCAGCTTTGGGTACATTTTAAATTAACAAAAAAAATGCTATCCTTAGTAGTTACAGTCGTTCATTGCATTTGATTTGACAAAGTTCATTTTTGATGTGATTTGGTTTGTTTGTTTTGTACAAAAATCATTGGTTTTAGGTATCTTATAATCGAGGCCAGTTCAACAAATGATCAAGCAAAGTGCCCGCACAGGGCGCTGGTGCATTTTGTGTTTTGTTATTGTTATTATTGTTGTTATTATTATTATTATTATTATTATTGTAATAAGACAATTATTTTTTTATACATAATTTAGAATTTAGAGTGAGCGGACTGGGCAGCTGCCTGGAGCCCCTAACCGGATGGTGACAGGTGGTTGTCTATTAAAACAACACAACTTTCACTGCTCTCGTAGACATAATCTTAAAATTTTAAATAAAAAACAGAATATTTATGTAATAGATAGAGCTGAAGAGGGCAAAAAATACGCCGAAAACGTTTTTGAAATAATAAATAGTATATTTTTATTTGTTTAATATTTTGGTCTGCTCCATTGTGCTAGAAATTAGAAGTTACATTTAAGGTTGTCTATTAAAACATTATATATATAGAAATGTAAGCTTTGTAAGATATTATTTTTTAAAATAAAAGTCTTATAGTTGGTTAGCTTGTCAAGAGATTGTACTCTAAAATTGAAATTCTCTGAATTGATTTTTGAGGAATTTTGGATTTTTGTCCTAGCCCAGTATTCAACTCTTTCCACAAAAGCACTTGAAATATTGCTACAGTTTTTGACAACATATTTGTATAAGCTATGCTTTTCAATATTAACAAACATAAAAACTAAAAAACGTGAAAGACTTAGAAATATTGATGAAGAAATGAGGTTAGCTTTATCACATATTAGATCTGACATTGCTCAAATTTGCAAATTAGCTCAGATATCGCATTAAACTTGATTTAAAAATGTTCCATTTTTCTAAAAGAGTTAATTAATATTCTTAAAACTGTAAGTAATGCTTTTTTAACTGTTATTTAATGTGTAATATATAATTTTTAATAAAATATATGTTCATGCATATTTTCGTTGTTTGTTTTATGATTTTAGTGATATAGTGTTCCACAAATTTTCTTTACAATCAAAAGTGTTTTGTGACTTTGTAAAGATTAAGAACCACTATTCTAGAGGAAAACTCTTAGTGTACAGACTATGTAACTTCTGATTATATTAATAATTCAATAAAGATTAAGAACCACTGTTCTAGAGGAAAACTCTTAGTGTACAGACTATGTAACTTCTGATTATATTAATAATTCAATTTAACAAAAACAAATTATGCAATTCAAAATGTTACAAATACTGTATTCAAGTACTATGCCATCATGTGATACAACAGCTTCAATATCTAGTAAATTACCCAACTGTAAACTATCCATATTTGTATATCAAATATAGAACTTACAGTATGTAAATCAATGCCTACAATAGGTAAATGGGACTGGATCCATCAAAAATTTTTCAGAAACATGGAATCTGAATTCAGTGTTTCCATGCATTTAAGATGGAGTTGAATGGATCCAGCCTGGTATCTAAAAAATCTGGCTATGAGACCTGAAATTAAATTCAAATACTACATGGTGGAAATGCATGATTCCATCTTGGTGACTATTCAGCTATCCAGTCAATTGGCTGCTATTATTGCAAAATCATTGATGGCAGGCATTGTAAATATGTATTTTCATCATAAATAATTACCATCACAAATACAGATCATCATAAGTTGGGACCTCCTGTACATCCAGTCTAATTGGTTTCAGATCTACAGAGATATGAATATGATCATAGAGAAATTAAATATTTAAATAATACTGTAATTTATATGCATAAAAATGACTATCTATTCAAACTATACATTCACATATCTTTCAATCTATTAGGACCAAACTTTGCAAAGAGACTTCCTATGAACCTATGGATAACAAAAGATATCTTAGGTCAAAATTACACCAAATATCAAAACAAAATTGATTATCAGATTCAATTTTGTTTTAAGACTCAAACATTAATATCTATCTTATAAAAATCATATGCAAACTATCAAAGTATTTCCTATATTTTGGGGAAATACAAAATGCATATTCACTCATATTATTATATACAATCAAAGCCAGTTATTAGGGAGTCGGCTATAAGAGACAAACACATCCGGTCCCAGCGAAAAACCCATGTTTTGTGTGTATTTTTCGTTGGTTATAGTGGATTTGGAAGTAATGGAAAATTCAGCTATAAGGGAGATAATTTTTCATTTTGCTGTACTCTCCCTTGTAATGACCTACTTTTCATTCTGCTTTACAATTAAATTAAAATTGTAGTTCCTCTAAAAAGACAAAATCTGCAGGTGGCACTGTACTCAAAAAAGGTGCCTAATAATTTGTTATATAAGTTGGTAGAGGTTTTAGAGTTATACTCTCAAGTTTATGAGATTAAATGACAAGATTTCTGCTCATATAAATGATCAGGTAATATCCAGTATTATTTATTTCCCATTTTATGTATACTGCAAATACAAGATCCATAACCAAATAATCAATATTTGGTTAAAACCGAAATAACAACCCTAGTTGAAAAGTCTTCAATGTTTACTTTGCCCACCCGACAGCGTGCCGACTTTGTTGTGCATTCGGATATTAGGGACATTGCTTAAGAGGGACAAAAAAGTATAGGTCCCATTGATTCCCTTATAACTGGCTTAGACTGTATTTTGAATTAAAGTTTCTGATCTTCAATCAGATCTTCTGACTCCAATTCATCATTTAAGGTCCATAAAAATGGGAAATTCTCATTTCTAAAGGTTTCACAAACTACTATCATTTTATACTTTGAAAAGACTGCTTACAAAGAATCAAAAAATAAGATATTTTCATATAAATTAAATTTCAACCAAAGTGCATTTATTTTTTGATAACTTAATAAATAATATACAGTATATAAGTTCTATTGGCAATATAATATATAAGGAAGTTTTTATTTCATATAATTTGGCTATACCTTTCATTTATTTAGACTGTATTTGCAAATTCTTAGCACAATACATTGAAATTTATTAGGACAACAAAAAGATACAATTTATTTATAGACAAATCTTTTAAAAAGACTTTTCTTAAAATTTGTCAATAGAGTATTGAAAATAAAAAATCCGTATTGATAAAAAAAAGTTAATGAATTTCATGAAACAGTACTTATTTTTAATTTTATTTTAATTAGTACAAAAAACTAAAATGTTTTCTTGCTTTATATATAAAAATGGTGAATAAAATTAATAGTATTAGTATTAGTAAAATTTTTTCTTTTATACAACAAATTATAAATTCCAAGAAACATATTGATGAAATATTTGAATAATGATATATATATATATATATATACAGCACACCTGCGCACGTCAGTCATTTAGTGCAAAACTGATTGTCAGACAACATGGATATGTTTTGGTATAAAGAATTCTGCCTCCTAACAGTCCAGATTTGAATCCTTTGGACTATTACGTATGGAGCGTTGTTGAAAGGGTCTCTAATAGGTCGAGACATCCTAATGTGGCATCTGTCCAGGCGGCTATTGAGGCAGCGTTTTTGAACCTGGACAAGCAAGCGTTGCGCGGGGCATTTCATCGTTTCCGGTCGAGGATCGAGGCAGTAATTGAGGCAGAAGGGAATTACATCAAGTAATTTTAATCTAAAGGGATCCCAAATTAATGTGCAAATGATAATTTTGATAATTTTATTCTTTTTGTTAAATAAAATTTTGTTTAATTAAATTGTTTATTTTGTCCGGATTTAGCTGACGCACCCTGTATATAATGTAAGAAACTTTTTAAATGGGAATAATAATAATAAATGATCTGGTATAATGTAATGCTGATAAAACTTTATTATTTTTTAATTAATAAATTAGCATTGTTTGAAATAAATTATTGTTTTTCAGTATTAGCTTATTTCAAATGTTTTTATAATATTTAAAATTCTGAATACAATTATATATTTTTATAATCTACTCTGAATAACAAGATCTTGTTTAATGCTATCTCAGTTAATATCATTTCACTATTATGTTACTACCAAAAACTAAATTAATTAAAAAATTAAAGATTTAAAAACAGTGAAACTAAATAGTCTTATTTTTTATATTTCTCTTTATAATAGAAAAGCAGATGGAAACCTAAAGTATTTAAGAGAAAACAAATTAACTATATTTTATTTAATCTGTAACTCAAGTATATTATCATTAAAATTTACAATTAAATCATGTTTTTGATTTATCATTTCTATTATTAAATAATACAATACAATACAATGTTTAGAGAAGAAAAATTATCAAATATCTCTTCTAATATTTGAATCTCAAAATGTAATTCTGATTTATAATATTAGGTCAATGGGAATTTTGGCTTCAAATGATGTTTCAGTTAGTCATGTTTTTCAGGAACTTAACCCCAATGTTAAATTTTATGATATTTTTGAT
Source organism: Olivierus martensii (assembly GCA_000484575.1). Classification (NCBI taxonomy): domain Eukaryota; kingdom Metazoa; phylum Arthropoda; class Arachnida; order Scorpiones; family Buthidae; genus Olivierus; species Olivierus martensii. The sequence goes on from AYEL01071311.1 coordinate 21,644, forward strand.
AAAATTTATACACAGTTGATTCTTGTTATTTGCGGTAGTTGCGTTCTGTGAATTCTTTGCGAATACTGAACCATTGTGCCTATGGAAAATATAGAGTTAGGTTCCTGTAAACCTTTCTTCCCAACATTTTCATCCTTGCTTTATGTGTGTTTTTTTGTTTAAAGACACCTCAATATTTTTTATCCTTGGTTTGTGTGTGTTTTTCTGTTTACAGACACCTTATTTAATGTGTATTTTAGCACTTAAAAATAATTACAATATATGCAGTGTACAGTACTATATACAGTATTATAATTACAATAATGTTTATTTAATTTTTTAAAAACACTAACTATGTAGTAAATAAAATATTTTTGATGGGTAGTTGCAGGATTGCCAAGAGCAATTTTTGAAACCATGACAAGTTTGTGGTACGGGCCTCACTTAAAAAAGTGCATCATTTTGGTTTAATAAAAAAAAGCCATATAAAACATACATTTATTTTAAAATTTAAAATCATAATAAATTCAAAATTTGATACATTGCACACCATGAAATATATAAAATAATTTATTTTAACAGGACTGCTTTGAATGGTAGTGTGTGCGCTCTGGTGGTGGCCTGCAAATTATCGTATATGTTATATGGCACATCAGAGCCAGATGGTTGGGCCCTTTTCAACGCCATGTTTGTGACAAAAGTCTCGGATGTCACTCCCTCTCGGCAGCACTGGGTAGTTGTTTGATGTGGCAGTTGACACATTGTCTTTCTGAACTGCGTTGAAAAACTGCATCAGTCTTGTCTGCATTGCTTTTTGTCTCGGATCTAAAATCTTGGTGTAAGGAGCAAATGTGCAGGAAGTTAGGCACCTAAATTTGAGCTGCATTGAAGCATAGAGTCTTCTATGGGATCTGCGGATGATATGAATAAGCTTTTGGCCTATTCAGGATCTGTGCAGTGAGCAAAGATAGTTAATGATTTTTCAGGCAAATCAATAGACTACATTTGGTAACAAACAACTTTCTTTATTAGAGAGAGAGAGAAAGAGTTTACATTAGTAACAGTATTTTCACTGCTCAGTGAGAGTTCACGAATAAGTATGAAAGCTCTGTGAAAATTGATTTTGTGGTTGCAAATAAATTTTCGTGAATAGTCAAATATGCGAATACGGAATCCGCAAATAACGAGAATCGACTGTATTATATAATGGAATTTAAAAAAATATATATTAAAGTTATATAAATTAGCAGAAATGAAATCAATAATTTAAAAAGATAAGGACATAATGTTCAATTTTGAAACAAAATAACAATTTAATGACACTGAATAAAGAAAAAAATACCAAATATATAAATCAATATACAAAAGAATTTGAGAATTTTATAATCAAATGTAGGGTAAGGAGTCAAAGCAATTTAATCTTCATCTTTAAATGTATATATTCATTGGAAAATAAAAGATTTAAGCTATTATTGTTGTTTGAAGAGCGAGTTGGTTGAGAAATAAACTAGAAGAAAACTATAAATATTCTTCTTTATACAGGCATTTCTCAAGTTATGAACTTAATTTGTGCAAACGTTTTGTTCATAATTCAGATACTATTGTTATTTGACCCATAAAAATATTGAAATAACTTTATATATTGTATTTTATAATATATTTCACAATTGGACCAATTAGAAATTTCTTGTTTCATAGATTTGAATAAAATGTTCACAAATTTTTTAACTTAATTATTGAAAAGAAAATTTGAATACATTATATGAAAGATTTTCATGAATGAAATATAAAATTTTTTGACAAAAATTAAAGGAATTAATTTTTATATTTATAATTAAGCTTAATTTTACTAAATGCATAGCATATAATGATTGAGGTAATATATTTCTGTTGTGGAACTGGCTAGCATAATAATTTTAATTTTTATTACATAATTTGTATTATGTTGTTTTTTAATATTTTTACTTTTAAAATTATAATTCATTTATGAAATTTTTTTTTCATTCTAGCTTACTTTAATCATTGATAATCTTCCTGTGTTAGAAGGCCAGTTTTTTTGTGCATTTACAATTATGGGTAAAACTTTAATAACAAATGCTACAAGATCAGCAAATGGAGTTAGTTGTGCAACACCACATACTGATTCTCTTCCATCTATTCCACCTGGTCAACGTAAGTTTTTAAATTATAATAGTTTTAGAATTTTTTTTTAAATTAAATTATATTGTGATTAATGGCTTTCTTAATTACAAGATTATATTAATTAATATTTTATAATTTTGTCATTTTTTTATATTTTTAATAATATATTAATGAACTATAAATAATTTGTGTAAATGTATCTGTTTACATTTTACAAAGATAATTTTTACTTTGCATTTAAAATTTTGATGATGTATGAACTTGTAATGGAGTTGCATATATAATACATTAAATTTCATAATTTTATTAAAAATATGAATATTTTTATAAATTGCGATATTTTCATTATTTTTAAAGATAACTGCTTAAAATTTTCAGGGATATGGTTCTTGTGTTATATAATTTCCGATTATATAAAAAAAATTTTCAAATTTTGGCAAATTTAGCCCTGTAAATTAATTTAATTCTGTATATTACATTTTTCTTCTACAGAAACATTATTTTTTACTAAAATGAAATAATTTTTATATATTTTATTAGATATCATCTCTGTTATTATGTATTTGTTCTTAATTTCTTATTTTTTTAAAGAAAATTTACATTTCTTTTAATTTTTATCATGTTCTATTGAATTATAAAATCAGCTTTTTTCTTATCAATAATTATTTGATTTTATTATATAATTTCTCTGTAAGATGTTTCTGAGTAGAGTTATACAAATAGAATCACAGGACAGTTTTAAAAAGGCCAGATAATTGGATTCCCACATAGATGCTGCTTCTTCTTATTTCTGTATTGATATAACATTCTGCTCTGTTTTCATCTCATATATAAATTTTAACTTCTTTTAAAGGTTATATATATAAAATTTTTTATATAAAAGAAATGTTTCATAGTTTTTATTTATAATTCGTTCTAAAGTGTTTTTTGAGTGGTATCTGTAAGGAAGGTATTAAACAAAGTGGTTTTTCATTTTGTAAAGTAGGGATGATTCTTCAGGAACTACCTTCTATGTTTTAAATTCATAATTTAATTCTAATTTTCAAGAAATTGTTGATTTAGCGCAAATAAATTAAGAGAGATTATTCATTATTCACCATTTTTAAAAGATTTGACATACTTTTACTTCAAATAAAGTTCAAAATAATTTCTGCTTCTTGTAAGATAATTAAAATATAACAGCACAAGTTCAAGTGAAAATTTCAATTAATATATCAATCTTTCGTTTGAACTTGTGTTGTTATATTTTAATAATCTTGTAAGATTTGACATGAAATGTCAACCAAAAACAAATGTAAAATTCAATAGTTTAGGGAATCAAATTGAGCATGCAGATGGCATGATCATTCATATGAATATAAATTACAGAAATATTTATTTAAAAAAATAATTTATTAGAATGGACCTCCTTTTGTTAAAAATTAGTTCTTTTTATGAAGAAAGAATTGTTAACCTTTAACGCTCCTCTTAAAAAAAAATAAACATTCCCTAGCGGTCCGAAGAACTTTTTATTTTATATGAAGTATTAGTACGTTTGAAAATGTCGACTTTGTTGAAAATTTTGTTATTTTAATAAATATTGCTGTAATTTGTATACATAACTATCATCCTGCCATCTGTATGCCAGATTTAGCACTGATTTTTGATAAATTATCGTTTTTATACGTTTTTTACTCAAGATTAGTGTTAGATCCTTTTAAAAATGGTGGATGGTGAATTATTTTTCTGTATTTCGTCATTCTAAGTCATTAATTTTTCAAAAAATAGTTAAAATATAATAATAATAGCATTTTCAAACAAAGGGGACGGCTTGTCACGGCTCTCTCTTTTGTCAAATAATGTATACAATCCATATGCCCGAGGTCAACAATTGACCTTGGATGGACGTTGTTTGACAATAATTACGCATCCCTGGTGTACTACTTGCTTGTCTCGACTGTAGATAACCCAAAAATAATTGTATTGTTTAAATTTTTGGGTTATATTTAAAACTATTTGAAGATGGCTTAGTAAAGCTGAAAGATCTTCAAATTATTAAAGTATATTCTTCCACTTTTGAATTGAGCTGATTTATTTACATCTATAATGTAACTTAATTAAAACAGTATTTATTATACTTATTATATATACTGATGCACTATTGTTAATTTATGTAAATATTAAGAACTGCATTATAATTTTTGCATTAATTGTTGCCATAGCAAATTTACAATTCTATAATGTAACTTAATCCAAATTTAAATAATTTGAATGTAAGTTTGTATTACTAATTCCTTTATGCCTGTTATATTTTGAGTGTACTAACTGCTGTCGAGAACTTACTAAAGCTGAAAGCACTCCAGTTAATTTGTATGCAAGAATTTATTAAATATTTAGTGGCTTCTCAATTCCTTAACAAACTAAATACTGCTTATATTTAACTAAATATAGTTCATTCATCAGTAAAGCACACGTTGCAGTTAAAATAATTTTTAATGAAACTTACAGTAAAAACGCTTTCGGTATAACTTATACCCTCATCAGTTACTACAGAACCATAAACATAAAATGGAACGTATTCTATGTTCCAGAAAAATACATTCAAATTTAACGATAATTAAGCCGAACAAATTTATACCAATCAGCGCACCGACAATAATATCGAAGTGGTCATATGACCCATGGTCCTACAAAATATCGGTGTTTAGAGCATATTTCGGGCACCCATTAACGCACTGCAGTAAAGAAGTGTATTTAGAAAAAGAAATAGATAGGATATACCAATGTGGATATCCGAAGTGGTCATATGACCCAAGGTCCTACAAAATATCGGTGTTTAGAGCATATTTCGGGCACCCATTAATGCACTGCAGTAAAGAAGTGTATTTAGAAAAAGAAATAGATAGGATATACCAATGGGGATATAGACATGGATACAACAAGAATTTTATGAAAAAGATAGTCTTAGAACAAAAACGTAAGGCAGAGCAGAAACAGCATCATCTTAGACAAACGCAAACAGCAACAAACGAGAGCTCGCTTTCAGACTTGAATAGCCATATATCCTTACCATATAAGATGCATGAATATAAGACCCTTAACAAGGCCCTAAAGAAGACTAATAAGAGATCAGCTTATAAAAGGGCACCCACAATCTTCAATATAATGAGGAATGAGAAAGAGAAGAGGAAAGAAGGATTGGACTCAGGAGTGTATAAGATATCTGTAGATAATATAACAGACTGCAAGAGAGAGATATACATAGGAGCCACTAAGAGGAATTTCGAGGACAGATTAGAAGAGCATAGGGATAACGTTAGAAAAGGAAACTTAACAACGGCATTGGTGCAAAGAGTATATGAAACAGGCATAAATGTTCTATGGAAAGAAGCCAAACTATATAGAAAAGTGCAGGACCCCAAGGATTTGTTCCTGACAGAGAAATTAGAGATCGTGAGAGCTAACGAAAACGAAGAAGTTATTAACTATAAATAAGCAGAAAATATGACGAAGGCTTGGAAGTATGCACTAAAAGAAAAATATCGCGAATAACCCGGCATACTACATTTATATATCTAAGACCTAATGAACTATAACAATCATCCGCAACCAGGGAGATTGGTATAGATCAGCACTTCTCAAACTTTTTCATTCACGACCCCATTTTTCATTATGAGATCTTTCGCGACCCCATGTTTAATTTACGAGATTTTTTGCGACCCCAGGCATTAAATATGAAATAAAACATACAAGTACATAAATCATTTACACACTTATTAAGATGAACACAATCAACCAACTACACTGAAAATTCATATGTTGTCATCTGTTAAATATTGGGCGTTCGTGAAATTACATATAAACTGAAATTCAAGTTTTTGAATTTAATTTTTGTGACCCCATTTGGGGTCGCGACCCATAGTTTGAGAAATGCTG